>PITA01017838.1:0-42119 GCA_004023965.1 Spilogale gracilis
CTGCAATTGCACTACTGGGCATTTACCCCAAAGATACAGATGTAGTGAAAAGAAGGGCCATATGTACCCCAATGTTCATCGCAGCAATGGCCACAATCGCCAAACTGTGGAAAGAGCCAAGGTGCCCATCAACAGATGAATGGATAAAGAAGATGTGGTACATATATACAATGGAATACTATGCCTCCATCAGAAGGGACGAATATCCAACTTTTGTAGCAACATGGACTGGACTGGAAGAGATTATGCTGAGTGAAATAAGCCAAGGAGAGAAAGTCAAGTATCACATGGTTTCACTTACTTGCGGTGCATGAGGGGTAACCTGGAGGACAGTGGGAGAGGGAAAGTAAATGGGAACTAGGGTAATCTAGGGAGGGAAACGAAACAACAGAGACTTTGGACACAGAAACAAACTGAGGGACTTGGAGGGACGGGGGTGGAGGGATGGGAGAGCCTGGTGGTGGGTACTGGGGACACCTAAAGCGTGGAGCACTGGGTGTGGGAAATGGGGAATGAATCTTGGAACACTGGAAAAAAACAATTTTAGTAACAATATAAATAAATAAATAAATAAATAAATAAATAAATAAATAAATAAAGTTTAATGATTCAGGTATTTAAAAAAAAAAAAAGAAGCATGTGACTATTTGGCCTTAATCCTTTATCAGAACCATTTCAGTCAAGTATATGAGCTGTACACCATTATAAATTTTCATTCAAGATCCTGTCTTGTTATTGCTGCTGAGATAATTAATATAGTTGAATGATCCTGAATATGTTACTTAACCTCACTAGGCTTTAGATCGCTTATCCTCTCTATTAAGGTTGTAATTTTTACTGTGCCTCATTATCTCCACTTCTGAACACCCAGTGCACCCTACCTTTCTTTCCCCTTTATATGAAGTGTGGACAGGTGACTGGTTTGGGCCAGCAAAATATGAATAGAAAGGGTATACAGCAATATATTGGAGGAGAAATTTTAAGTGTCAGCATGCAATCTACCACATGTCCTTCTGAATTTGGCAATCATGAAAGCATATATTGAAACAGTGCCCTTGTCAGCCTGTAACTCTAAGTAACTAGAATGAGCAGAGCCCCTGGTCAAAAAGAATAGATATACAGCATTTATTATTTTAAGCCACTAAGATCTATTTGCAATGCGGTATAATCTAGCCTATGGTGGTTTACTCATAGTGAGTACAACTTTCACAATACTAACTGGAAAAAAGTTTTCATAGACACATCCTCTCATCTGCTATATTTGGGATATAAGATGTATAATGGCATTAACAAAAGACATAATTATGAGAAAGAAAGGAAGGCTTTGGCAGCTTGGACCCCAATCAGGAAGCTATTTTCCCAATCAAATATTCAAAACACCTCTCCCAAGTGTAGTACAGCAAAGGACACAACAAATAAAAAGCCCACATTGGTCAGGGCAGAGAAAAAGAGGGTGTCACATGAGCAAAAAGAGGAAATTCACTTTGAAAATATATATACACTAGAAGCTAGTATTCTAGCAAATTTAGAGAAGAAAGCAATCATATCTAACAACTCACAAAAGGGATAAAGGAAAAATAAGTGATAAAGGGTGCACTTCGAGTACGCCCACTGTAGAGACTGAAAATTAGAGCCCAGGTAAAAAACTGTGATGTCACAGTATAGAAAGGAGTAGAACAAAACCAGTTCAGAGGCTAAATAAAATCAAGAGAATAAAAAGGTGTTCAAACAAGACCAAAATCAAATTTTTAGAAAATGGCTTTCATATCTCTTAAAATAAATTATAAATTTTACTAAACTAAAGTTGTTGTTTACCATCAGGCTTTATTCCACATATAATACAAGATTTCTTTTGCCATTTTCAAGAAGACACAAACTAAGGAAACCTATAGCTCCTATAAGTATTATCAGATAACCTACCTTGAAAGGGATCTATATACCTTCTAATGGTTAATTCAAGATTATAGTGCCCGGAGTAAGCAAACCATAAAAAATAGCACCAAGGACACAGTACTGCTCTATCCAATTTTATTTCTCTCTACATAGTACATGTCATGAAATCAATGTCTTCCAAAGCACTTGTCAAATATAGAGTGCAATGAATCTAGATCTCACTATGAACTATTCCTACAACAAAATGTATTAGGAGTCTTACCTCATGGATTATATATTTAAAATTATTTTAGCTTGGTCTAGTGTGTAATGCATGTTGGTTACTACATTCTTTTTTTTTAAGATTTTATTTATTTATTTGACAGAGAGAAATACAGCAAGAGAGGTAACACAAGCAGGGGGAGTGAGAGAGGGAGAAGTAGGCTTCCCACCAAGCAGGGAGCCCGATGAGGGGCTCGATCCTGGGTCTCCGGGATCATGACCTGAACCGAAGGCAGACGCCTAACAACCGAGCTACCCATGCACCCCTGGTTACTACATTCTGTTTACTAGCCACAAAGCTTGTATTCACTTGAAATGCCAGCATTGTCATTATATTTTTTTTAAAAATGATATGACACAGAACTCCAGTGAACTTCACTTAAATAAATGTGGAACTCTTATAGAATTTTAAAAATTAAGGACTCCCACTACTTGTCCAGAAAAATGGTCATTATTCCTTTTTATTCAGAATAATTGCTCCTCCTTACTGAGTGTGTTACTATGTCCATGTTCAAATGACTAGAAAATAGCAAGGCTGATATATAAGGACATTAAGGACATTTTTTTTAACAAAAAAGACTGTATTCTTCATTCCACACTGCCTCTTTTTAATTAAGCGAGGATCTTTAAAAGATTGCCTTGCCTCTTATATCCCATCTCTTCCCTTATTCTCAGCCAATTCTAACTGGTGCATTAGATTTTGTTTTTTAGGTCCTTGGTTTTAGGGTTTCTACTCACAGTCTTCCAATCTTGGTTTTGTCAACAATAATTTTTTTTTAAAGATTTTATTTATTTAACAGAGAGAAACACAGCTAGAGAGGGAACGCAAGCAGGGGGAGTGAGAGGGAGAAGCAGGCTTCCCGCCGAGCAGGGCACCCGATGTGGGGCTCGATCCCAGGTCTCTGGGATCATGACCTGAGCCGAAGGCAGTTGCTTAACCAACTGAGCCACCCAGGCACCACCAACAATAATTTTTTAAATATCTCTTTTAGACCAGACATTTGTCTAACCTCTGGAGCCTCAAAGATGGTCCCTAGTCTCAATGATTTTAGAATCTGGTAAAAATATTCACTATCTGGTAAAGCTAAAATACAGACTTCCTTTACTATTTTCTGAGTGTGTGTAATTGTTAGAAGCATCCACCTTCAATTTCATAAAACCATGCTACTACTGGAGTCACTGAGAGTTAGGGTACCAGGTGGAGAAATGCACCAATATTGGTTCGATCTGAAGGATTCCACGGTTCCCATAAAATATGAATAACGTGTGGTAGAGAAAATGTAAGTAGAGGGTAGGATGTGAAATTCCACTTACAGGTAAAGTTCTATGAATTTTGACTTCTAATATATAATTGAATATAAATACCTTTCCATTTGTAAAGGGGAGAGTATTGGGTACTTTTCAGTGTAGCTTTCCAAGGCTAAGAAGAAAATTATAGACATATATTGCGAGTATAAAAAAATTATGAGAAAAGTAATAACTTTCAAATAGGATAAATGAGTTATATCTGTGACAGGAATGACTAATAAATTTTATGCTTCAATGAATGGATGTCTAGTATATGAGTTTCTCTCAAGGTTCTCAGAATACATTTTCAATAATTTCTGAAGTCTTCTGGGTCATTTTTTTTTTTTACCTGAAAGCATAAACTGAAGACAGAGAAAGAGCAAGTACATAAAGCTTCAAGGGTTACAGAGTGATGTGTGCTGTATCAAGTGTCTGTTCTTACAGTTGCAGTGGGGATGGAATCAGGAAATCTCATAAACACCTTTTGAGTGCCCCTGTTTATACCATTTAATAATATAATTAGTTTTAAGCTTCATATTTATAGGAGATATTGATAATTTTTATTAGCATAGAAGAAAATAATCAGGAGAAGAAGTCTGAGGACTATGTCCATTGTGGAAGAGTTGATAAACTGAATACTTTTAGTTTACAGAAGACAAATCAAGCATTGCCAGGTAACAGGGGCAGGAAGCTTCATTTATATTATTCTAGGAGATTAGTCAAGAATCAACATGTAGAAAAAACAAGGATCTGACTAAGAATCTGAAAACAAGGCAATGGGGCAAAAAATTCTCTCTTAGGTAGGGTAACACAATTCACCTTAGGGTATTTTAAAAAGTGTACAACCAGGTGGCCCTTCACGTAAAGAATTTTAAAAAGGGGTAAATACTTCACCAAATTTAGAAAACATTTTGTTGAATATGGACCAAGAACTGTACTATGTTAGCATCATATGTATAGTGTCATTTAGTACTAACAGTAACACCTAAGATCAAAATTATTGTTACATCTATTTTTCCAGGTAAGGACATCAAGTTTAAAAAATATTTTTATAATGTTTTTGACAATATCAACACAAAGGAGTGAAGGAATGTAAGGAACTACAATGGTGCAATACTTCTGTATATATGGAAATCAAATTGCTATTAATTCAGATGAGAATTTTTGAACGTATTTAGTACAATCACTGAGGCAACTAATAACAAAATAACTCAAAAGAACAATAAAAGAAGCAATAAGGAAATTTAAATGATATGCTATACAACGTCTATTTTTTAAAAAAGAATGTAGTAGTAGAGAAATAGAAGAATAAAATAAAACATAAGATATAAAGAAAACAAATACCAACATGATGGACATAAATTCAATTTTACCATTAACAACATTAAATACAAATACAATACACACTCCATTCAAAAGACACATATTGGCAAAATAAATAAAAAGAAAAATGATTCAACTATATATTTCTACAAGAGCCATACTTTAAATTCAAAGACACAAATAAATCAAAAGAAAGAATAAAAAATATATAGCAAGCAAATAGTAAAGAAGAGAGCTAAAATGACCATAACAATATGAGACAAAATGTTTAAGAGAAAAAATGAAACTAAAGACAAGGAAAGACATATTATAATAATAAAGCAATTCATTATGACAGCATACAATTATAAAATTACATTCCCTTAACAAATGAGCTCCAAAATGCATGAAGCAAAAAGTGACAATACTGAAGGGAGAAATGGACACTTCAACAAAACCATCTCCAGGACTCCACTTTTCAATAATGAATAGAACAATTAGGTAGAATATAAGGAAGAAAACAGAAATCTGAGCAACACTATAAAACAATTAGATCTGAGTAATCTATAAAAAACCACTCAACAATAGCAGAATATACATTCCACTCAAGTATACATGCAACAGTCTCCACAACAGACCACATGTTAGACCATAATCAAGACTCAATAAATTTAAAAGAATTTAAATCATACAAAGTCTGCTTCTCAACTATGATGGAATAAAATTAGAAATCAGTAATAGGAGGAAATTTGAGAAGCTTGCAAATACACAGAATTAAACACTCTCCTAAAAATACAATGGGACAATAAGAAATCACAAGGCAAATTAGAAAATACTTTGAAGTGAATGAAAAAATAAAACATTATTAATATTTCCAGATGCCACTAACAAAGTGCCTAAGGAAAAGTTATGGATATAAATGCCTACACTGTGGTGGAGGTTCCAGCTACAGCAATTAGGCAAGAAAAGTAAGTAAAAGAAATTCAGATTAAAATGGGAGAAATTAAATGGGAGAAGGAAAGGAAATGGGAAGTAGGGTAATTCAAGGAAGGAAATAAAACATGAGAGACACTCACAGACAACAATCTTATGGTTAGAAAATCCTGAAAAATCCATACTCACAAAAAAATGTATAGCAAGGTTACAGGATACAAGTTCAATATACAAAATCAGTTATATTCCTATACACCAGCGATACATAATCTGAAAAAAGTTAAGAAAACAACTCAATTTCAACAGCAACAAAAATAAAATACTTTGGAATAGATTTAACAAGAATGTATAAGACTTATGCACTGAAAACTACAAAAAATCATTAAAAATTAAAAAGTAAAAGGAAAGACAATATATGTTGTTCAGGATTGAAAGACTTATTATTAATACAGTAATACTTCCAAATTAATCTAGATTCAGTACAATCTTTACCTCAATGTCAGCTGCCCTTTTTGCAAAAACTGGCAAGATGATTTATTTTTATTTTTTTAGTGTTCCAAGATTCATTGTTTATGCTCCACACCCAGTGCTCCATGCAGTACATGCCCTCAGTATCCACCACCAGGCTCTCCCAACCTCCACTCCCTCCCCTCCAAGAGTCTCAGTTTGTTTCTGAGTCCAAAGTCTCTCATGTTTCATTTCCTTCCCCGAATTACCCTACTTCCCATTTCCTTTCCTTCTCCTACTGTCCTCTATATTACCGCTTATGCACCGCAAGTAAGTGAAACCATGTGATAGTTGACTTTCTCTACTTGGCTTATTTCACTCAGTATGATCTCTTCCAATCCAGTCCAAGTTGTTAAAAAAGTTGGATATTCTCCTTTCTGATGGAGGTGTAATATTTCATTGTATTTATGTACCACACCTTCTTTATCCATTCATCTGTTGAAGGGCACCTTGGCTCTTTGCAGTTTGGAAATTTGTGACCATTCCTGCAATGAACATTGGGGTGCATATTGCCCTTCTTTTCACTACATCTGTATCTTTGGTGTAAACACCCAGTAGTGCAATTGCAGGGTCATAGGGTAGCTCTATTTTTAATAGTTTGGCAATTGTGACCATTCCTGCAATGAACATTGGGGTGCATATTGCCCTTCTTTTCACTACATCTGTATCTTTGGTGTAAACACCCAGTAGTGCAATTACAGGGTCATAGGGTAGCTCTATTTTTAATTTTTTAAAGAATCTCCACACTGTTTTCCAAAGCAGCTGCACCAACTTGCACTCCCACCAACAGTGTAAGAAGGTTCCCCTTTCTCCGCAGCCTCTCCAACACTTGTTGTTTCCTGTCTTGTTAATTTTGGCCCTTCTGACTGGTGTAAGGTGGTATCTCAGTGTGGTTTTGATTTGAATTTCCCTGATAGCTAGTGACGCTGAACATTTTTTCATGTGTCTGTTAGCCATTTGTATGTCTTCTATGGAGAAGTGCCTCTTCATGTCTCTTGCCCATTTTTTTGATGTTTTCATCTTCTTTTTGGATGTTGAGTTTGAGTAGTTCTTTATAGATCTTGGATATCAGCCCTTTGTCTGTAGTGTCATTTGCAAATATCCTCTCCCATTCTGTGAGTCTGGCAAGATGATTTTAAAATTCATATGGCTTCAGGGGACCCAGAATAGCCAACACTATCTCTAAAAGTAAGGATAAAGATGGAAGACTTACACTTACAATTTCAAACATTTACTACAAAGTTTCAGTGATTAATCAGTGTAGTATTAGCATAAGAATACACATATAGATCAATTGAATGGAATTGTAAATCCAGATATGTACATTCCATTTATAGTCAACTGACTTTCACACGGGTGTTAAAGCATTTCGACTGACCCAAAAAAAACTCACCAAAGTCTTTAAAAAAAAAAAAAGATTGATTGATTGATTGATTGCTTGATTTATAAGACATAGAGAGAGCATGAGCAGGGGAAGGAGTGGAAGGAGAGGGACAAGGAGACTCTGTGAGCCCAGAGCCAGACACAGGGCTGGATACCATGACCCAGAGATCACCACCTGAGCCAAAATGAAGAGTGGAATGCTCAATGAACTGAGCCACCCAGGTGCCAAAAAACAGTCTTTCTAAGAAGAATTCTGAGCCAACTGGTATCTACATGCATAACAATACAGTTGGACCTATCTCATACTATATACAAACATTAACTCAAAATGGATCACAGAATTAAAAGTAAAATCTGAAACAATAAGATCTTAGAAATAAACAGAGAAGTAAACTTAATGAACTTGGGTTAGAAAATGATTTCCTAGATATGGCATCAAAAGCACAAGCAACAAAAAATAGATTAATTATAATCAAAATTAAAACATTTTGTGCTTCAAAGTCCAAGAAACCAAAAAACACACTGAATGAGAGAAATAATTGCAAATCATGTATGTCATAGGGACTTGTACTCAGAATATTTAAAGAATCCTTATAACTCAACAATAAAAATATAATTAACCCAACTTAAAAATAAACAACATATTTCAAAGATACTTCTGAATTTATGCAAATAGCCAAATAAGTAGATGAAAAAGGAAAAGGTACATAACATCATTAGTCATTAGAGAAATGCAAATCAAAACCACAACAAGGTACTACTTCACACACACACTAGGATGGTTCTAATAAAAAAGACAGACAACAAGTGTTAGTAAGGGTACGGAATAATTAGAACCCTCATACAATGCTGGTAAAAATTTAAAACTACGCAGTCACTTTGGAAAGTGGTAAAAAAATTCCTCAAAACCTAGGGGCGCCTGGGTGGCTCAGTTGGTTAAGCGACTGCCTTCAGCTCAGGTCATGATTCCGGAGACTCGCGATCGAGTCCCACATAGGGCTCCCTGCTCAGCGGGAAGCCTGCTTCTCCCTCTCTCAATCCCCTTGCTTGTGTTCCCTCTCTAGCTGTATTTCTGTCTGCCAAATAAAAAAATAAAATCTTTAAAAAAAAAAAGAAAAAGAAATTCCTCAAAACCTAACACAAAATTACCATTTGATCCAGCAATTACACTCCTAACCAAGTCAACTGAAAACATGTTCACACAAAAACTTGCATAGAAATGTCATCGCAGCATTAGAGGAATGCACAGGAATGTTACAGTAGCTACTGATGATAACCAGAAAGTTGAAACAGTCCAAAATGTCCATCACCTGATGAATGGATAAATAAAATAGGCCATATCCACATAATGGAATATTATTCAGTAAGAAAAAAGAATGAAATACTGGCACATGCTACAACATGGATGACCTTGAAAACCTGATGCTACATGAAAGAAAGTCTGCAGGGTAGGGAAAAATGGAGAGAACCTGCCAGTAGGCATGTGCTTTCTCTTTGCAGTGATGAAATTAGATAGTGATGATATTTGCACAACTCTGTGAATATACACTTTAAAGTATGGGTTTTATATGTGAATTATACCTCAACAAAGTATTATTTTTAAAGTTTTTAATAAATAAAAGCTGGATTCCCAACAAAAAATAAATGTCCAAAGTCATCAGCCAAAAGGCAAAAAAATTAGGAAATACAATATTTTTATTCTAAGCCCTCTCTAATAACCACTTCACTATGCTGTAGCTATCTCTAAGTAGTAAATTGGAAAAGATCACCAATAAGATGTACTCCATCCTTAAAATTCCTCAATTCTACGGTTTAGGGCAGACAGACTGTGTAAATTTATACCCTACTGATTCAGAACAAAGTGGTTACTAGGAAGAAGAGATCCCAGTGACTTTATTGTAAAACCAGAATTGAGAGCTAACTCTGAACTCACAGTATGAGGATCATGCCTCCAGAACACATTAGTGAGTAGTTCTCGGTGTAAAAGAAAATATCTCTCCTTTCTCTGGAAAAAAAAAATTCCCTCCAATACATAAGACTGGCCACTACTGACATAGCTCCTCTACCCCTACCTTAATCACCACCACCATACTTTTCAACACTCTGCATATTATCAGCCTTTGCAAACAAAATTCCCTATCCCATCAAACACTTCTACAATCTTCCTTATAAAAATATCCCCATGATTCCAGAAAAACTGATTGTGTTCAATAATCAAGTCAATCAACAAGTCAAGTAGTATAAACCGAGTTGTCCAATTAATGATTTCCAAATGTAAAATTTGTAAGGCACAAATTTCTACAATTCTACCTAACAGAGAACAGATATATGAAAAGCTGTTAAGAGGAGTAGGACATTCAAATATTTGCAGGCCTCTGCCAGATATTTATTACATATTTATTAATATTCAGTACACTGAGACAGCACAGGTGTTTCAGTTCTTAGAATAAAGAAACATAGAAACAATAATTTTCAGAGTCTGAAGAGACCTTAGAAATCATCCAAACCAACCTCTATATTTTACAGGCTAGAAAAGTGCAGTGCTAAGAAAACAGATATGAGGGGCGCCTGGGTGGCTCAGTTGGTTAAGCCACTGCCTTCGGCTCAGGTCATGATCCCGGAGTTCCGGGATCGAGTCCCACATCGGGCTCCCTGCTCGGCGGGAAGCCTGCTTCTCCCTCTCTCGCTCCCCCTGCTGTGTTCCCTCTCTGGCTGTCTTTCCCTCTGTCAAATAAATAAATAAAATCTTTAAAAAAAAAAAAAAAAAAAAAAAAAAAAAAAAGAAAACAGATATGATTAGCTCACACACTTTGCTGCAGATGTGGGACCTGAATGCATGTTTCTTGATTCATGGACCAGTCATCCTCTTGCAGTTTTAGTTTCCATGTCTTCAGAACAACTGCAAATTGTTCAAGAAATGTGTCCTTTTTAACAGCACAAAATATGCAAACCATTAAGTACAGTCCAGATGAGGGAGTTTAAATTACTCCTCTCGACCCTCTAAATTGCTCCAATACTACCCAGCATGACAAAGCCTGTTTTCCTGTTAGTCTCAGATCATTCTCTAAATGTAATACTATGAAGGTAGGTTAACTGTCTCAAAGACATGATTCAGTGGAAGATAAACACTGAGTAATGTCCCTTACCTAGAAACCAAAAAGTCAACGTTGCAGATAATTCAAGAGAGTAAGTTTCTTCACCATTTTCTCTCATACATTTCTCTTGTGTTCCTCTTTACTATTTTTAAACTCCTTTCCATTTCCTGTTGCCTTATTTTCATCTCTCTGATCAAAAAGTCCAAATATACAGCACAGAGAGTAGGACCAAATCAGACCGAATATTCTATTCCCTTTGCTCCCCACAGACTCTCCCTATTCTCCCCACCCAAAGTATATGAACAAGTTTTTCACTCACTGCCTGCTTTTCATTAGTTCAAACATTTAAGGTCTTAGTACATTGTATATAAATACAGTCCTCTCACAATTTTTCATAAAACAAAAATCTAGCAATGGGGGTGAAGAACATTGACATTCTGATCATCTATTATAATGGAAATATTTTTTTAAATTTTAAACAAGCTGCAGTTTGGAAAAGCAATGTATTTTGTTTATCATGTCAAGTTCTTATGAAAGTATTTGAGTTGGATTTCATCCAAAATCTATAATTCACCATGTAATGCATAATTTTGCTGTCATATGGCTGCAAATTTTGACACTTATTTTGCCAGAAAACACAGGTATGAATATGAAAGAGGCCCCCTCAGAGATTTATTGCTTAATATCCCACTAGTTCCCCAGTCTTTCACTGTCAAAGCTCAGCCATCCATTATTTACCAAGTAGATTTTTTTTTGTCCTTTGTTTCTGCTCAGATTCACTTAAAAACCACCCTTTGAAAGATCCATAGGCTATTTTTAATTGTTAACTGTTTCAAGTCTTTCAATAATAAACACCATACACTGTTCTGGATAAATATTTTTATAGCAGGAAATAAATACATGATTTTATAAGTCCCCTAAAATGATCATAGTTATACATATTAACAGTAAAATTTTTTATTATTCCAATTTTATTATTATAATGTCAACAAAAATCATTCCTTCTCTTCCTGCTTATCTGCCTCAGGTATACAAGAGTCATTATTGAAACAAAAATGGGACTTTTCTGACCAAAGAACTATTAAAATTTAAATAAATCCAAATTTCAGCATTTTCTGGGTTAAACTAGTACACTACTTCAGTATCTGCAATTCAAATAAGTCCTCTGAGAAACTGGCCTCCACAACCAGTGACGTGCTGCTGAACTGAACAGATCTCCAAAATATCCTAACAGATTTCTTTCTTTCATTGTAGAATTGTTTCCATCTGGTGCTTAGATATTAAACCTGGAATATGTAAAGGCTCTCCCCTCTTACCCTGTTTGACTTCCAAATGTTGGCAAATAATTTGCATTGTCAATGAACTGAGGATTAAAATTTTGAACTTGACTGTGTAGTTGTAAGATGTACAATTTAAAGTGATAGATTTTGAAGTAGTGGATTTTTTCTTTTCATTTTGAGAAATGGAGATTTGAAGTGTTTGTTGTTTGCAGAATACTCTTACTCAAGCCAAATTTGCTTGAAAAAAAATAATAAAACTTTTCTTAATTTCCTTCCCAAGTTCAGAATGTTGAAATATGAATTTATGAAGAGCACTATAGGCCAGTCTTTGTAGGTATGTATATATTCATAACAGAACAGAAGCATCTAAAGGCTTCTGTTTTTATTTGTTTAGATAGATATTTAGATGTATACATGCAGAAGTTTCCAAGATCCTGAGTCCACAGACAATAATTTCTTCATGAGAATTTTAAGGATCCTCACAGTAATAAAAAATGTCTGACTTTTAAGACTGGCAACATTTTTTCTCAGCATCTTAATTGGAAAGCACAGAGTTACTTCTAAGAAATATAATTGCTTCCAGAAATGCTTAAACCACCAGGGTAATGTTTATATGAAATGAGCAACAGTCACAGGAGTGAATAAACCAGTTCTCTGCACTGCATGTTGCAGTGTAAAAGCCTAGGAGCACACACGGAAGTTGTAAGAAAACCATGTGCAAGACACAATCACTTTGTTCAATCTCTTTCTTCTTGTCATTAGTCTTGCAACTTCTACCTGTCCTTCAACTAACAGTGGATCTCACATGTCTCCCAGAGCACAGTTATCCAGTGCTCTTGTCCAAATCTTCACACTTCATACCTATCCTCCCTTCACTGTTTTCTTTTTGATGCCCCATCATACTTTCTTCACATTGTCTTTTACGTAACTGCTTCCTCTCTTTAAGATCCTATTTATTTATTTGAGAGAGAGAGAGGGAGAAGGAGAGAGAGAGAGAAAGAGAGAGAGGATGAATGAATGAGACACAGACCACAAGTCATGGGGGAAGGCAGAGGGAGAAGCAGACTCCGCTGAGCCAGGAGCCAAATGCAGGACCCGATCCCAGGACTCTGGGATCATGACCTGAGCTGAAGGCAGCTGCTTAACAGACTGAGCCACCCAGGTTCCCCTGCTTCCTTTAATCTCTTTCTCCTAAATTTGATCTGCCTTGATCTCCTGGAATATTTTCTGATGCACATCTTCATTTCAAGTCTATTTCATTGCTAGTTAAAAAAATAACTGAGTTCCTGCACAGAGCATGAAACTACTTATCATTTTCTGTTCATTGTGCTGCTCACATTTAACTTTAAAAAAGAATTGAAGAAACACTCATGAAAGAAGTGATACAACTTTGTGAAGGGCAGTTAACGTTTTGCTGGTAAGTATATAACCACTTGACTGATTCTAACAAACATTTGTGGGAATCTTTTAAAGCAATTTTGTTCAGTTGGATCTCAGTTGGACGAGCATCTTGACCCAAAAACTTCCAAACAAAAAGATTCATTAAAATGAGCACGAATTTTCCATAAAACTTCAAGATGCCACACAATGAATTTCTACAGTTGTCTGCCATGCAAACTATCATAGTATAAATTTAGAACTAATAAAACTAATCTTCTAGGACATTCTGAAAATATTGTATATGCCTTAAAACAAAATTTGAGCAATACCAAAAATACTCATTGCAGCTGGCAACATATGAGCATTATAGAAAAATCACAATGTGGGGCGCCTGGGTGGCTCAGTTGGTTAAGCAGCTGCCTTCGGCTCAGGTCATGATCCCAGAGACCCAGGATCGAGCCCCGCATCGGGCTTCCTCCTCGGCGGGAAGCCTGCTTCTCTCTCACTCCCCTGCTTGTGTTCCCTCTCTAGCTGTGTTTCTCTCTGTCAAATAAATAAATAAAATCTTTAAAAAAAAAAAAGAAAAAGAAAAATCACAATGTGTTCTTCTGGCTACACACAACAAACAAAATATCAATACTAATAAGGAATTGATTTAATGGTTTTGTGTCTTCACCTATTTAGAAAGAAGAATCAAAGAAAGAATGAATTTAATTTCATCTGATGAAAAACTGCATTTTCTTTTGCCTCCCTCCTCCTTTCCTCTCTCCCATCTGTCCTCCACTTCATCCCTTTAAGATTTCTCCATTTATATTACAGTGGCACAGATTCAGGGGAGGGGTGGAGTCTGATTATTTCAGGTGGTCTTAATAAAGCCTTAGTCTTTGGCTAACCTCTCCTTAGACTGAAAAGTAGCCAAGAATTTCCAATATTATGAAGAGTCACTTTGAAAAACTTTGTGTGTACATCGAAGTGCATGTCAATATATTAGCTCTCATTTAAGAAGCAAAACCAAACAACATGGCCTTGTCAGCCAAAGCAACAACTATTCCTCCCAAACTTAAAACACATCCTTGTGTAAGTTATGGTTCTTATTTGGTTTTGTGTTCATTTATTTCAGTTGTTTGACATCTCCCACCAGTTGAGCCAGGAAACTCATGGCCGTGCTTCAAAAAATAACTCCACCCCACATTTATTTTTTAATTTGTTCTGTTTCTTTACTCTTTTAAACTCACAAAACTTCATGGAATAAGTGCCCAAAGAAGATAGTATTTGCTTTTTATTTTTGAGTACAGTTTTAGAAACCATATGTAAAATCTCCCTGACATCTCCTCCTTTTGATTAGAAAATTATATTAGATTCTTATTTGTTTTGAAAAGTCAGTTGCATATTTTAATTAAAGGGAGAAATAAAAAGTATTTTTCTCTAAAGAAGGCTTATAAAGAATGGAGAAGTTATTCCTCCCAATAATGACTTAACAAATGAGGTTTTGGTCTCCTGAATTAGAGAAGAGATGAGGAGGAAAAAAACCACGTGTACAGTGAGCATGTATTATCATGGACTTTGAAAGTGCCTACCTTTTTGGTACTTGGCAACACATAGTAAAATGATCCATCGCAGTTTAAAAAAAAAAAAAAAGGCAACATTAGTTCAACAAAAATAGCCAAACTGGGGTGCCTGGGTGGCTCAGTTGGTTAAGCAACTGCCTTTGGCTCAGGTCATGATTCTGGAGTCCCAGAATCGAGCCCCGCATCAGGCTCCCTGCTCGGCGGGAAGCTTGCTTCTCCCTCTCTCACTCCCCCTGCTTGTGTTCCCTCTCTAGCTGTGTTTCTCTCTGTCAAATAAATAAATAAAATCTTAAAAAAAAAAAATAGCCAAACTGTTGCCAGACAACAAAGAGGCAAATTCATCTAGGCTCATTGGTGCATGTCTTGACTTTCCAAATGAAACCTTGCATGAAAGAAAAAGGTTGAGCACCTTCCTATAAGATCAATTAAAATTAAACTACAATTGATATAACCTTTTTTAAAAACACATTTTATTTATTTTTTGACAGAGGGAGAGACAGAGAGGGAACACAAGTGGCGGGGTGGCAGAGGCAGGCTGCCCGCCAAGCAAGGAGCCCAATATGGGGCTTGATCCCAGGACCCTGGGATCATGACCTGAGCAGAAGGCAGACCCTTAATGACTGAGCCACCCAGGCACCCAACTGATACGACTTTAAAGAGTTACAAATTTCTACCATTCTAATCTAACTCTTAAAAGCAATCTTATTTGATTGCAGCAGGATCAGAAGAAAGGGGATATTTAATAAAATGTAGAGTCTGTAATACAACACTGGTTTCCTTTATTAAGCAGTTTTCTCTAAAAAGAATGCCAAAACTTTGTAAACTTGATCGGACTGGTACTGGAAAATGTAAACAACTCTACAAAATAATGACGAGAACATTTTATCCAGGTTAGCACAAATAGATAAGCCTTGCTTTTAAGTGAAAAATTCCATGGAAACTGATGTACATAAGAAGGGAGCATTGCAAGCTCACACTAGAAAGGTCACTGGCAGAGATCAACTTCATAGTATTTAGTGTTATCTGTCCTGGAACAAAATAGGGCTAAACTGATTGAGCAGGGATTGTACAAAGGAGTAAGTCCAGGTATTACAGATTAATGTTTAAAGAACCACACTACTTATTTTCAACATTCTTCTTGTATTTTTTGAGTTCTCAAATAACTTATAGAAGAAATCCATAACCCAAACTATCTTCAAAATGATAATGCACAAGAAAACCCCCAAATAATTAATCCTCTTTGAATGTGCCTTCATTCCATAAGAATGTGAGAATTAGATTTTTCCAGAAAGTGAGACACTTATTTTCAATGATGATGACTTTTCTTTATTTTCTTTTTTTTTAAATGTTGTATTTATTTATTTGACATAGAACATGAACAGGGGGGAGAAGCAAGAGGAGAGTGAGAAGCAGTCTCCCCCCTGAGAAGGGAGCCTGTTGTGGGACTTGATCCCAGGACCTCAAGATAATAACTTGAACTAAAGGCAGGTTCTTAACAGACTGGGCCACCAAGGCACCCCAACTTTTCCTTATTTCCAACTGAGAAAGGAATAAAGAGCTAACTTCGAATCTGAAGTTTTACAAGTGTACATTTGAAGATATCTTTATATCTTGAGAATATTTAGAAGAATGTTAATTATTAACAGTGACTAATGCTGACTCTGTTTCAATATGGTAGTTTGAGCACATTGTATCTAATTATATTTTCTGAAGGCCTACTAAAACTATAGTAAATATTTTTAGTATTATTAAAAAAAAATACATGGGCACCTGGGTGGCTCAGTGGGTTAAAGCCTCTGCCTTCAGCTCAGGTCATGATCTCAGGGTCCTGGGATCGAGGCCCGCATCGGCCTCTCCTCTCTCTCTCTCTCTCTCTCTCTCTGCCTGCCTCTCTGCCTACTTGTGATCTCTCTGTCAAATAAATTTTAAAAAAAATACTTTATTGACAAATGACTAACATACAAAAAACTATACATTTTTAGTGTATACTACTTCATGAATTTGAAGATGAGCATATATAACTATGATGTCATCACCTTAATCTCATAAACATATCATCACCTCCAAAAATTTCCTCCCACCCTACTGATTTATTTGTATGTTGTGTGTGTGTGTGTGTGAGAGAGAGAGAGAGAGAGAGACAGAGAGAAGAAGACTTAATATCAGGGAAATACAAACCAAAACCATAATGAGATATCACCTCATACCCAGTAGTATGGCAATTAGAAAATAATAAAAGATAAGAAGTGTTGGTAAGGATGTGGTAAAAGAGAACTCTTCTACACTACTGATGGTTATATAAATTGGTATAGTCTTTATGGAAAATAGTATGAAAGTTTCCTAGGAAAAAGAAAAAAATTAACTGTCATATGATCCATCAATCCTATTTCTGTGTGTATAATCAAAGGAAATAAAATCACTATCTCAAGATATCTATACTCCTGTGTTCCTTGCAGTATTATTCACAGTAGACCTATGAAAGCAAACCATGTAGCCATCAATGGATGAATGGATAAAGAAACTATGACAGGTTTACACAGTGTGATATTATTCTGCCTTAAAACGGAAAGAAATCTTGCCATTTGTGATAAACCTTAAGTACATTATGCTAAGTGAAATATGCAAGAGAGAAAAGGACAAATACTGCATGATCTCACTTATATCTGAAATCAAAAATAGTCAAACTCATAGAAGCAGAGAGTAAAATGGTAGTTATCAGGGGTTAGGGATGTAGGGGAAATGGCAGATGTTGGTCAAACTCTTAGCTTTAAGATTCTGGAAATCCAATGTACAGCATGGAGACTATAGTTATTTGATAATATATTGTATATTTGAAATTTGCTAAGATTTCTTTCCCAAAAAGGGGGAGTAACTGTATGAGGTGAAGGATATGGTAATTAGTTTGATTATACTAATCACTTCACAGTATATACATACACCAAATTTCATTGGCTATCTTAAATATGCATAGTATAAGTTAATAATGCCTCTATAAAACTGGAGAAATATATATCACATAATCAAAAACCAGGAAAGTATCACTCAAAATGAGAAAACAAATCAATCAATATAAACAGAACCAGAGCTGCTACAGGTGTTAGAATTAGGAGACAAGTACATTAGAAATGTTACTATAAATGTATTTCACATGTCCAAAAGTTAAGACATGGAAGATTTTTTTTAAACTCAAGTCAAACTTCAAAAGTAAAAACTACATTGTCCAAAGTGAAAAATCTCTGAATCAGATTAATGGTAATGAGACACTGCAGGAGAAAAAGAGTAGTAAACTTAAAGAGAAAATGAAAGAAATCATCTAAAATGAAACATAGAAAAACAAAATAACCTCCCCCTCCAAAAAAAATGAATATATACCATCACTGTGAACTGTGACACAACTTCAAGCAACCCAAGATATGTGTATTTAGAGTCTTCTATGGCGAAAAGAACAAGGAAGGAAAGCAAAAATATTTGAAGAAATAACCTCCAAAATGTTCCAAATGTGATGAGAACTCTAAATCTCCAGTCCAAAAAACTCAGTGAACTCTAAGCATAAGAAACAAAGGTATGCCTGGGTGGCTCAGGAGGTTAAGTGGTCTGTCTTCAGCTCAGGTCATGATCTCAGGATCGTGGGATGGAGCCCATGTAAGGCCTACGGCTGAGCAGGGAATCTGCTTCTCCCTCTCCCTTTGCCCCTCCCTCTGCCACACTTGTGTTCTCTATCTCTCTCTCTCTCTCTCTCTCTCTCTCTCTCTCTCTCTCTCTTCGATAAATAAATAAAATCTTAAAAAAAAAAAAAGAAACAAGCAAACAAAGAAAACCACACCACCAGGGTATATCATAAAAATTGCTTAAAATCAGTGATAAAGACAAAACCTTAAAAGCAATCTCCTAAAATAAAACATGTAACATAACAGACAAAAAGATGTGAAAATGACAGATTTCTAGATGGATGTAGTGCAAGAAGGAACACAATGGAGAAATATGTGTAAAGTACTAAGGCGGGGAGATGAAAAAACAAAAACAAAACAAAAACAAAACAAAATGAAACAAAACAACTCTAGGGGCACGTGGGCAGCTCAGTCAGTTAAGGGTCTGCATCAGCTCAAGTCATGATTCCAGGGTCCTGGGATTGAGGCCCTCTTAGCAGAGAGTCTGCTTCTCCCTCTGCCTCTCCTCACCCCTGCTTGTGCTCTCTCTCTCCTTTCAAATAATTAAAGATTTAAAAAAAAAAAAACTATAGAATGTTATATGTAAAGAAAATATCTTTGAAAAATGAAGTCAAAATATTTTTCAGACATATAAAAGCAAGAAGAATTTATCATCAATATACTCACAAAAATGACATGGAAAGAAAGCCCTCTAATATTTAAAAACTAAGAAATACTTTTAAATAATCCATGGCTCCAAAAGAAAGGTAGAAAGAGATATTAGAATGTATTCTGAACAGAATGAAAATAAAAACACAATTATTATGGGTTATATTGTACCTCCCCCAGAATTATGTTCAAGTTCTAAACCCCCAGGATCTCAGAATGTATGTGACTTTATTTGAAAGAAGAGTCATTACAGGTATAATTAGTTAACTCAAGAGGAGGTACTACTGGATAAGGTGAGCCCTAATCTAACATGACCGGTACCCTTACAAGAAGGAAAGAGACACACATAGAAAGAACATCAGATGATGACAGATAGAGATCAGTACGATGCACCTTCAAGCCAAGATACAGCAAGGATTACTGCCATAATGAAAAGCCAGGAAGGGTTAAGGAAGATTGAACCGAGAGTCCCAGAGGGAGCGTGGCCATGCTGACACCTTGATTCGGGACTTCTGGCCGCAAGAACTGTGAGAAAATAAAATTTCTACTGTTTAAAGCCACCCAGTTTATAAAATTTTGGTATGGCAGCCCTATAAAGCCAATATAACTTATCAAAACATGTGGGATGCCACTAAAAAACAGTATTTAGGGAGGAATTTAAAGCATTTACTACTTACACTGGAAAATAAGAATCAACTTAAGCCAATGACATCAGATTTCAAACTAGAAAGAAGAAATAAAACAAATATCAGAGCATAAATTATCTAGAAATCAGAAATTTTTAAAAAAAAATGAAACCAAAAAGTGGTTCTTTAATAACATCAATAAAATTGACATACATTCTAGCCAGACTACTACAAAAAAAATAAAAGAGAGGTGGCACAAGTTACCAAACTTAGGAATGAGGATAGTAACAGAACTACAGATTCTATGAATATTTAAAAGATAATGGGGGCGCCTGGGTGGCTCAGTTGGTTAAGCGACTGTCTTCAGCTCAGGTCATGATCCTGGAGACCCGGATTGAGTCCCACATCGGGCTCCCTGTTCGGCAGGAAGCCTGCTTCTCCCTCTCTCACTCCCCCTGCTTGTGTTCCCTCTCTGGCTGTGTTTCTCTCTGTCAAATAAATAAAAAAAATTCTTTAAAAAAAAAAAAGATAATAAAGGAACATTGTGAACATATTTATGGCAACTTAGATGAAATGGAAAAATTCCTTGAAAGATATAACTACTAATACCTACACGAGAAATAAAAATTTTATCTATGAAAAATACTTAATTGTAGTTAACTTTCCCACACACACAAAAATAATCCATGTACAAATAGTTTGACAGACCATTTCTCCCAAAATTCAAGGAAAAAATACCAATTCTGCACATGTGCTTTCCAAAAATTAAAAATAAATAATTCACAAATAATTCTATAATGCCAGAACATCAAAACCAGACAGGGAAAGCTGTGCTTTCCCACTCGTGTGGTAGCCTCCAGTGCCCCCACCACCTCTGCCATGCCTGACATCATGCTCTTCAGGGCAGCTTGTCCCACCATGTGGCCAACTGGCTGCACCTGGAGCTGGGCAAAGTTGTCACCAAGAAGTTCAGCAACCAGGACATCAACAATGAGATCAGTGAAAGCAAGAAGGGCAAAGATGTCTAAAACATCCAGAGTGGCTGTGGAGAAATCAACAACAACTTGATGGAACTCCTCATCATGATCAACACCTGCACGTTTGCATCATAATCCAGGGTGACTGCTGTGATCCCATTTTCCATACTCTGGACAAGATAAAAAAAGACAAGAGTCGTGCTCCAATTTCTGTGAAATTTGTGGCCATTATGCTCTTGCTACAGCAGATCACATCATCACCATGGACCTACATGCCTCTCAGATGCAAGGACTCTTTGAGATTCCAATGGATAATCTGTCTGCAGAGCCTGTAGTTCTGCCGTGGATTCAGGAGAATATGGCTGAACGGAGGAACTGTATTATCATTTACCAGATGCCAGAGGAGCTAAAAGGGTCACATCAATTGTAGAGAATGTGGGTGAATGTGGAATTTGCTTTGATTCACAAAGAGAGTTAGAACGCAAATGAAGTGGACCAGATGGTTTTCATGGGCCACATGAAGGGCCACATGGCTTTCCTTGTGGAGGACATGGCTGACACGTGTAGCACCACCTGCCATGCTGCTGACAAGCTTCTCTCAGTAGTCACCAAAATTTATGCTATTCTTACCCATGGGATCTTGGTGATGTTTATTCTTCTCTAGGCCAGCTATTTCCAGCATAAATAATGCTGCCTTTGAGGCTGTTGTCACAAACACCATTCCACAAGGGGACAAAATGAGACACTGTTCCAAGACTCAGGTTACTGATATCTCTATGATCATGGCAGAGGCAATCCCAAGGACACCCAAAGGTGAATCTGTGTTCTATCCGATCGGCTACAACCTGCTATAGATCCCAGATATTCAGTGTGGAGCAAGCCTTCTCTGGCTTCTGAATTGCATATGTTTGTCTAATTTTTTAGTTTTACAACTCAGCAGTTATAGGATAAGGCAAAGGCATCTCATCTTTGTATACTCCAGGATCCTTGTTTCCCCTTCGCAAGCTCAAGACCATTTATTTCCAGTTTGGGGAGAGGGTAGTGGTTATCATTTCATGATAAGGTTTGATTATTGAGAATGAGTTATCATTCTGACTTGTTCTGAAAGGTGACCCTGTTTTTTGGTTTGTTAGTACTTTAAGGCCACAACTTGTAAGTATATAATTCCACCGCAGAAGTTCATAGTTTTTATATTTTGAGTGTGCCAAAGGTGACTTCAGATTAAAGCCTTCTGTGTAAAATGGACATTTGGGTAAAACTCTGTATACAGAATTAGCCTTTACTTCTGTTTTTACTGCCTATATTTAGCTCTACGGTATACTTTGCCGTTTCTCCAATAATTTCATGTTGTGGATTTCCACCCAAAGACTTCCACAAGTCCCCTCAAATTTACTAGTCTGATCGGTATTTTGTTTCTGGCACAATAAAAAGGTGAATTTTTGTGAGTACCCCCAAATTCATATTTAAACATTATTTCCTCAGTTTTGATTTAATGTTCTTTTGCCTTTAGTAATCAGAAGTAGCAAGTCTCCTCGGCAACTGATTATTTTAACATTTTAAAACTGTTACATGAAGAATGTGGGTAAGAAAGGCCTATAAAAAAAGTACAATTTAGTAAGCACTAATTTTTCCTCCATTAAGATTATGTACCTTACAACAGCTCACCTATACCTCCCAGAAAGGGGCTTAGACACTCCTCTGGAGCCCGAATCTTGGAACGGCTGCAAAGAGGATAGCACCTGATCTCCTAATCTCAAAGCCAGCAAGATCTACAACAGCAGTCCCACAGGATTATGTATATTACATACTTTAAAAGCTGCTGCCTAAGTAAGGGCCTGGCTTCCAATCAACCTGAAACTAGATGCTGGCACACCCTCAACAACTGAAGCTATTAAAAATAAATCAGGCTGCTTAGACAATGACAAAGGTTCAAGAAACAACCAAAAATTAGGGCAAGGTTCTACAGGACTACAATCCCAAAAGACTGGGAAAAATAGCTGTTTCACCTAATATACAGGAAAAAAAAAAAACATAGAAACTAGTCAAGTAAAATGAAGAAACAGAAATATGCTCTAAACAAAAGAACAAGATAAAACGTAAGTAAAAAACCTTAAGGAAATATGGATAAGTAATTCACCTAATAAAGAGTTCAAAGTAACAGTCATAAAGATGCTCACCAAACTTGAAAGAATAAATAAACACAGTGCGAACTTCATCAAAAACATAGAAAATATAAGAACATATGAAGTAGAACTCACAGAGCTGAAGAATATAATAACCAAATTGAAAAATATGCAAGAAAGATTCAACAGGACATTAGATGAAGCAAAAGAAAAGTATCAGTAATCTCAAAAATAGGACAGTGGAACTCATCCAAGCAGAGAAAAATTATTTTTAAAAAAGTAATGATAGCTTAAGGGACTTAAGGAATCAACAACAAGCAGAACAACATTCACATTATCAGGGTCCCAGAAGGAAAAGAGAAAGAGAACACTTATTTGAAGAAATAATAGCTGAAAACTTTTTTAACCCTGGAGAAGGAAACAACACTCCAGGAGGTCCAGAAAGTTCCAAATAAGATAAACGCAAAGAAATCTACACCACAACGTATTATAACTAAACTGTCAAAAGCTAAAGAGAGAAACTTAAAAGCAATGAGAGAAAAAACAATGTGCTAGTTACAGGTAACTCCCACAAGACTATCAGATTTTTCAGCAGAAATTCTGCAGGCCAGAAGAAAGTGGCATGATATATTCAAAGCACTGAAATGAAAATGTTCCAACCAAGAATACTCGCTTAGCAAAATTATCATTTAGAACTGAAGGGGAGATAAAGTTTTCTAGACAAGCAAGCACTGAAGAAGTTCATTACCACTAAACCAGTGTTACAAGAAATACTAAAGGAACTTCTTTAAAATGAAAACGGGTTTTAAGAAAATAGGTGAAAATATAAATCACACCGGTAAAAAGTAAATATATAATAAAGGTAGTAGTTTAATGACATATAAAGCTATTTAGAGGGTTAAGGACAAAATTAGTAAAAATATAACTACAATAATTAGTTAAAATACCCACAAATATGTAAAATGTGACATCAAAAACATAAAATAAAGGAATAAAAATGTAGAGTTTTAGAATGTTTTCAAGTCAAGTTGTTATCAACATAAAACGGACTGTTATAGAGTTTGTTACAAAAAAGAATTATGGTAACCAGAAGAAAAAATTACATTAGATACGCAAAACATGGGGCACCTGGGTGGCTCAGTCAGTTAAGCATCTGAAGTATGGATAATTTACCTAATAAAGAGTTCAGGTCATGATGCCGGGTCCTGGGATCGAGCCCTATGTTGAGCTCCCTGCTTGGTGGGGAGTCTGCCTCTCATTCAGCCATTCTACCTATCCCCCAGCTCCTGCTTTCTCTATCACTCATTCTCTCTCCCAAATAAAGAAAATCTTTAAAAAAAAATACACAAAAAATAATGAAAGGGTATCTAAGCATAACACTGAAAAAAGTCATAAAACCACAAAGGAAAAGAGCAAAAAGGAAGAGAAATGAATGACAAGACAGCTGAAAAAAGATTAAGAAAACAGCAATAAGTATGTCCATCAATGTCACTTTTTTAAAAAGATTTTATTTATTTATTTGACAGAAACACAGCTAGAGAGGGAACACAAGCAGGGGGAGTGATAAAGGGAGAAGCAGGCTTCCCACCAAGCAGCGAGCCCAATGCGGGGCTTGATCCTGGGACACTGGGATCAGGACCTGAGCCAAAGGCAAACGCTTAACAACTGAGCCATCCTGGCACCCCTATCAATGTCACTTTTTTTTAAAGATTTGTTTATTTAAGAGAGAGAACACATGCACATGAGTGGGAAGGGTGGGTAACAGAGGGAGAGGGAGAGAATCTCAAGCAGACTTCCTGTTAATCACAGAACCCAATGCAAGGTTCGATCTCACAACCCTGAGATCATGACCTGAGTCAAAATGAAGAGTCAGACATTTAACCAACTGAGCCACCCGGGCACCCCTCAATATTACTTTAAATGTAAATGAACTAAATATGCCAATCAGAAAGACACAGGGTGGCTACATGGATTTATAAAACAAGACCCTTTTATATGCTATCTACAAAAGATTTGCTTCAGATGTAAGAACTCAAACAATAAAAATGAAGGGATGAAAAAAATATATTCTATGCAAATGGAAACAAAAAGAAATCTGAGATAATTAAATACATATCAGATAAAATAGACTTTAAAACAAAATCCTTAATAAAAGACAAAAAGAGCATTACATGTTCTTGAGTCTTTAAAAGGACTCTCTGGGGGTGCCTTGGTGGCTCAGTTGGTTAAGCGACTGCCTTCGGCTCAGGTCATGATCCCGGAGACCCGGGATCGAGTCCCACATCAGTCTCCCTGCTCGGCGGGAGGCCTGCTTCTCCCTCTCTCACTCTCCCTGCTTGTGTTCCCTCTCTGGCTGTGTTCTCTCTGTCAAATAAATAAAATCTTAAAAAAAAAAGAGCATTACATAATTAAAGGGGTCAATCCAATAAAAGAATATAACATTTATGAATATTTTTATACGCAAAATTGTACCACCAAAATATATAAGGCAAATATTAACAAACCTAAAGAGAGGAATAGATGGTGGTATAATAATAGTTGGGACTTTTGCACCCCATTTACATCAATGGGGAGATCATCCAGACAGAAAAATCAGTAAGGAAACATCAGCCTTAAACATCACAGATGTATACAGAACATTCCATTTAAAAGCAGAATACACATTATCCTTAAGTGCAAATGGAAGAGTCCCAAGATAGATCAAATATTAGGCCAAAACAAGACTTTGTAACTTTAAGAAAACTGAAGTCATTACCCTAAAGATACAAATGTAGTGATCTGAAGGGGCACATGCACCCGAAAGTTTATAGCAGCAATGCCCACAATAATCAAACTATGGAAAGAACCTAGATGACCATCACCAGATGAATGGATAAAGAAGATGTGGTGTACACACACACACACACACACACACACACACACACACACAGCAGAATACTATGCAGCCATCAAAAAGAATGAAATCCTGACACTTGCAACAATGTGGATGGAACTGGAGGGTATTATGCTGAGCAAAATAAGTCAATCAGAGAAAGACAATTAACGTATGATCTCTATGATAGGAGGAATTTGAGAGGCAGGGCAGGAAGTCGTGGGGGGTAGGGAGGGAAAAAAATGAAACAAGATGGGACTGGGGAGGGAGACAAACCATAAGAAACTCTTAATCTCAGGAAACAAATTGAGGGTTGCTGAGAGGAGGGATAGGGTGGCTGGGTTATGGACACTGGGGAGGATATGTGCTATGGTGAATGCTGAAAATTTTGTAAGACTGATGATTCACAGACCTATACCCCTGAAGCAAATAATACATTATATGCTAATAAAAATAAATAAATAAAACTTTTAAAAAAGAGAACTGAAATATCAAGCAACTTTTCCAAAAATAATGGTATAAAACCAATTTTAAGAAAAACACTGGAAAATCACAAATATGTGGAGATTTGATCAAAATGGTAGTGAACAGTAAATAAAAGGAAAAATCAAAAAAATATCTTGAGAAAAGCAAAAATGGAAACACAACATACCAAAATTTATGGGATATAGCAAAAGCAGTTCCAAGAGAGAAGTTCAGAGCAATACATGTCTACCTCAAGTAGGAAGAAAAAATCTCAAATACTCTAATTGTACACCCCAAGGAAGTAGAAAAAGAACAAAGCCCAAAGTTATTAGAAAGAAGGAAATAACAAAGATCAAAGGAGAAATAAATTGAATACAGACTAAAAAGTCAAGAGAAAAAAATCAATGAAACCAACAGCTGGTTCCCTGAAAGATAAACAAAACTGGCAGAACTTTAGATAGACCCAAGCAAGAAAGCAAACAAGAAAGCAAGCAGGCAAGTAAGACGGCAAGAAAGAGAGAGAGAGAGAGAGAGAGAGAGAGAGAGAGAGAGAGAGAGAGAGGGAGAGAAGGAGGGAGAGGGAGAAAGAAGAAAGAAAGAAAGAAATTAAAAAAGAAAGAAGGAAGGAAGGAAGGAACAAAAGAAAAAGAAAAGGGACACCTGGGTGGCTCAGTCAGTTGAGCATCTGACTCTTGGTTTAGGGTTCAGGCCATTAGGGTCCCGAGATTGAGTCCTGCCTCGGGCTCCATGCTCAGCAAAAAGTTTCCTTATCCCTCTCCCTCTGTTCCTCCCCCCACACACACACTCTCTCCTTCTCTCTCTCTCTAATAAATAAAATCCTAAAAAAAAAAAAGGGCTCAAATACATAAAATCAGAAATGAAAAAGGAAATGTTATAACTGATACAAGAGAAATATTAAGGATCATAAGAGACTACAATGAACAATTATACACCAACATATTTGGAAAACCTAGAAGAAATAAATCCCTAGAAACATACAACCTTCCAAGACTGAGCCATTAAAAATTAGAAAATTTGAATAAACCAATTACGAGTAAGGAGATTGAATTGGTAATCAAAAACTTCCCAATAAACAAAAGTCCACAACCAGGCAGCTTCACTGGTGAATTCTCCCAAGCACTCCAAAAGATATAATAGGAATCTCTCTTAAAATCTTCTAAAAAAACTACTGACAAGAAAAGTTTCCAAACTCATTTTACAAGGCTAGCAATAATTATCCCGATACCAGAATCAACAAGGACACCACAAGAAAAGAAAATTACAGGCCAATATCCCTGACAAACACAAGTGTAAAAATGTTCAAGAAAATACTAGCAAACTCAATTCAAAAATATAATAAAAGGATCCTACAACACAATCAAGTGGGATTATTCCAGGGATGCAAGGTTGGTTCAACATACGCATATCAAACAACACAATACATCACATTAACAAAATAAAGGATAAAAACTTTATGATCCTCTTAACAGATGCAGAAGCATTTGGCAAAAAAACACACAACATATTAAAGACCAAATATGACAAGCCCACCACTAACATCATACTCAATGATGAAAAGCTATAAGCTTACCCTCTAAAATCAGAAATAAGACAGAAATGACTACTCTTGCCACTTTTATTCAACACAGGACTGGAAGACCTAACCACAGCAATTAGGCAAGAAAAAGAAACACAAGGTATCCAAATTGGAAAGGAAGAAGTAAAGTTGTCACTATTTGTAGGTGACATGATTTTTTAATACAGAAATTTCTAAAGATTCCACCAAGAAAGAGCTAGAATAAATAAATGCAATAAAGTTCAGGATATGGAATCAATACACAAACTATGTTGCTTTTCTATATACAAAAAAGAAACTATCAAAAAAAAGAAAGAAAACAATCCCATTTACAGTAACATGTAAAAGAATAAAATAACTAGCAATAATTAATCAAGGAGATAAAAGACCTGCACACTGAAAAGGATAAGATGCTAATGAACGAAATTGGGGAAAAAGCACAAATAAATGGGAAGACATCCCATACCCATGGATTCAAAGAATTAAAAGGATCATTCACCATTATCAGGTGGGATTTATTCCCAGAATACAAAGATGGTTCAATATTCACAAATTATCATACACCACTTCAACAAAACAAAGCATAAAAATATTTTAAACATTACACTAGATACAGAAAAAGCATTTAACAAGATTTACTATCCATTCATTGCAGAATCTTTCAACAAAACAGAGTTAGAAGGAATATACCCCAATATAAAAAAGGCATTATCTGAAAAACCCATAGCTAACATCACACACTTTCTCCTAGTGAAAAACTAAGAGCTTTCCCTGGAGCATCAAAACAAGATAAGGATATCCACTCTCGCCATTTTTATCCAACATAACACTGGAAGTCCTAGACACAGCAATCAGGCAAGTAAAAGAAAAGAAGAGGCATCCACATTGGAAAAGAAGAAGTTAAACTATCCCTATTTGTAAATGACATGATACTATACATAGAAAAACCCTAAAGACTCCACCAAAAATCTACTAGAAGTAATAAATGAAGTCAGTATACAAAATTAATACCCAGAATCAGTAGTATTTGTACACACTAACAGCAAAGTCACAGAAAGATCAATTAAGAGAATAATACAATTAAAACTGCACCAAAAGGGGCGCCTGGGTGGCTCAGTTGGTTAAGCGACTGCCTTTGGCTCAGGTCATGATCCTGGAGACCCGGGATCAAGCCCCACATCAGGCTCCCTGCTCGGCGGGAAGCCTGCTTCTCCCTCTCTCACTCCCCCTGCTTGTGTTCCCTCTCTCTCTGTGTTTCTCTCTGTCAAATAAATAAAATTAAAAAAAAAAAAACTGCACCAAAAAAGCCCACAAAATATCAGGAATAAACTTAAGCAAAGAGGTAAAAGACCTGTACTGTGAAAACTATAAACACTGATAAAAGAAATTGAAGATGACACAAATTGAAAAATATTCCATGTTCATGGATTAAAAGAACTAACATTGTCAAAATGTCCATTACACAAAGCAATCCATGGATTCAATCCAATCCCTACCAAAATCCCAACAGCATTTTTCACAGAACTAGAACAAATGATACTAAAATTTATATGGAAACACAGAAGATCTTGAATAGTCAAAACAATCTTGAAAAATAAAAACAAAACTGGAGGTATCAAAATTCTGGATTCAAGATATACTACAAAACTGCAGTTACCAAAACACTACAGTACTGGCACAAAAATAGGCACATAGATAAATGTAACAGAACAGACAGACCAAAAATAGGCCCATAATTATATGGTCAATTAATCTATGACAAAGGAAGCAGAATATACAAAGGAGAAATGATGGTCTTTTCAATAAATGGGGCTAGGAAACCTGGACAGCTACATGTAACAAAATAGAACCAACTACTGTCTAACACCATACACAAGAATAAACTCAA
This sequence comes from Spilogale gracilis, assembly GCA_004023965.1. NCBI lineage: Eukaryota > Metazoa > Chordata > Mammalia > Carnivora > Mephitidae > Spilogale > Spilogale gracilis. The sequence continues at coordinate 29,733 of PITA01017838.1, forward strand.
AATGTGTTAAAGACTTAAACATGAGACATGAAACCATAAAAATCCTTGAGCAGAACACAGCCAGTAATTTCTCCGACATCAGTCATACACAGTAACAGTTTTCTAGATGTGTCTCCTAAGACAAGGGAAACAAAAGTAAAATTAAACTATTGGGCCTACACCAAAATAAAAAGCTTTGCACAGTAAAGGAAACCATCAACAAAAGACAACATATGGAATGGGAGCAGATATTTGCAAATGATATATCCATATCCAAAATATATAAAGAACTTATACAATTCAACACCAAAAATCAAATAATGTGATGTGATTAAAAATGGGTAGAGGATTTAAATAGGGAGAAAAAAGAACCCTCACACACTTTTGTTGGGAACACAAACTGGTTCAGCCACTGTAGAAAAAAATATGGAGGGCAATATGGAGGTTCCTCAAAAAAATTAAAAATAGAATTACCATATGATCCAGTATTCCACTATTGCATTTACCCAAAGAAAATGAAAACACTAAAAAAAGGAAAGAAAAGAAAGTGATACTTATTCAAAAAGAAATATGCACCCCTATTTTATAGCAGCATTATTTACAATAGCCAAATTATGGAAGCAACTCAGGTGTCCATCAATAGATGAACGGATAAGGAAGATGTTGGGAACAGCTGTAAAAAAAAAGAATGAAATCTTGCCATTTGCAACAAAATGGAGCTAGAAATTTTAATGCTAAGGGAAATAAGTCAGTCAGAGAAAGACAAACTCCATATGATTTCACTCATATGTGAAATTTAAGAAACAAAACAAACAAAGGGAAAGGAGACAAACACACACAAAAAGAGTCTTAAATATAGAGAACAAACTAGTAGTTACCAGACGCAAGGTAGGTGGGGGCATGGGTGAACCATGATGAGCACTAAGTAATGTGTAAAATTCTTGAATCACTAATCATTTAACTCAAGTAGAACTGAAACCAATATAACACTGCATGTTAACCACAGTGGAATTTAAGAATAAAAATTTTTTTTAAAGAATTCAAAGTAGAGGGTGCCTGGGTGGCTCAAAGCCGCTGCCTTCGTCTCAAGTCATGATCTCAGAGTCCTGGGATCGAGCCCCATGTCAGACTCTCTGCTCGGCAGGGAGCCTGCTTCCCCCTCTTTCTCTGCCTGCCTCTCTGCCTATTTGTGATCTCTCTCCCTGTCAAATAAATAAATAAAATACTAATTTAAAAAAAAGAATTCAAAGTAGAATTTAAAAAGAATGCCCACAGGACTTATATAGACATTTTTCCAAAGAAGACATAGAAGTGGCAAACAGGCACATGAAAGAATGCTCAATGTCACTAATTATCAGGGAAATGCAAATAAAAATCACAAGGAGACATCACTTCATACCTTTCAGATTGGCTATTATCAAAAAAGAACAAAAAAAATAATAATAACAAGTGTTGGTGAGGATGTGGAATAAAGGGAACCCTCCTACACTGATGGTTGGAATTAAATCGGTATAGCCACTATGGAAAATAGTATGGGGGTTCCTTAAAAAATTAAAAATAGAACTAGTGTACAATATGGCAATTCCACTTCTGGGTAAATACCTGAAGAAAATTAAAACTAAAACACTAATTTGAAGACATATATGCACGCTTATGATCACTGCAGCATTATTTGCAGTAGCCAAGATGTAGAAGCAACCTAAGGCATATTACTCAGTCATAAAAAGAATGAAATCTTGCCATTTGCAACAACATGGATAGACCTAGAGGGTATTACGGTAATTGAAATAAGCCAGAGAAAGATGACTATCACATGACTTCACTTATATGTGGAATCTAAAAAACAAAACAAATGAACAAACAAGACAAAAACAGACTAACAGATATAAGAAACTATTGGTTACCAGAGGTGGAAGGGGTTAGGGAAATGTGAGAAATTGGTGAAGGAGATTAAGAGGTACAAACTTCCAATTATAAAATAAGTCATGGGGAGGTAATGTATAGCATAGGGAATATAGTCAATAATACTGTAATCATTTTTGTATGGTGACAGATGGTAACCAGATTTATCATAAGGATATTATCATAAAATATAACAATACTGAATTACTATAAGGTACACCTAAAATAGGATACTATATGTCAATAATACTCAACTTAAAAAATACAGTGTATTCTATGTCACGCGTATCTCAGTAATGCTATCAGCAGGACTGAGACACAAACGTAAAAATTTCAGCACCACACTAATGGAAGGAATATATTATGTCAAATTGTTAAATATGTAAATTCATCTAAGGAGAAAAAAATTCAGAGAGAAGCCTTTCATTTGTAAAAGAATGCCAGATAAAAAATATAAAATAAATTTGATGAGATAAATGATCATTTACAAACCTAATATTATAATTTAATCAGGTGTAAGTCAGCAATTTATTCTAAAACATGGTTTTTACTCTTTTATACATTTTTATATTTCACATTTTATTAAAGCTACTAGCAATCTTAGTCTAATAATTTTAAGTTTCCTAATATTTCTCACCCAGTTTCCTTGCAAAACTCAACCTAGTGAACTTCTCTTGTAATGGGCAGCAGTTTTTTGATAATGGTATAGTGAATTACAAAAAATAAAAGTAAAAAATAAGATAAAAGGTATGGTGAATTACAGTCATGGTAGAATTCTCTAGGGAAGACTTTGATACAAATGAAAAATTATGGCAATAGAATAGAGGTTATTTACAAGTCCTGATCTAGTCTGAAAAATAACTTAGATCTGTTTCAAGTCATTTTCACAAACAACAGAGATACATATTCCCAAGAATCAATAAAGATGTTTTACAACGTTTTTTTAGATTTGTGTGATAATGACGAGAATGCATATAAAATGTTTTTCAATTTCTACGCATTTTATGAGGTGAGACTGAAGCAAAGAGACTGGGTTTTATGTTTATCTTCCATTCTTCTTGCTATCTGTGATAGCTGACATTCTCTTTACCATAGAAATAAAAATAAAATAGAAAAAAACCTCAAATGTTACTGATATGTTTTAAGCAGCAAAGCATGCAATTTGAACATTTCACCTCTAGCAATTTCAGTATTATTTTATTTCAGGTAGCTAGGGAACTACTGCTTTATATAGCTGCAGGTGTAAAAAGAAGAAAATGCCTCCAGTGATTGAGGCTGCTGCCAGAATCCCAATAGGAATTTTAAATATACATCTTCTGCATCTCTCCTTTCCTCCTTCCTTTTACACATCAAAATACCTGGGGAAATCAAGTTAATTATGAACTGTTCTGTTATACTTAGAATACATCCTTAGTTTAAATAAAAATAATAAAGCTTTACACTACTAGAAAGTTGTATCAGTCATCATTAAAAGGCTGAAACAATCAGAGAAGCAAAACCACAAAAATACAAAGGTTGTATTACATATTTCTGAATTTGAAAGTAATGGAATAACTTCTAAGGAAATGAAGTACGCTTTAATGATTTCTTTAAAAGAAACTATAAAAAAAGAAAAAAAGATTTATACTTCTCTTTTCTTTATTTTTTCCTACTTTTACTAAGAACGTATTTCTCAGTTCCTGCTTCCTATACCCAAGACAGCTGAAACTTTGATCTAAGGAAATTATTCAGTGGTACTCTATTCTGTTTCCACCTCAAATGGTCTAACACCAACTGGATGTACTGCAATTCATGTATGACACCGCATTAGTATCAGTCTTCACAGTTTAAGGGCTCAGTTTTCCACAAGGCTGCTCTTACTTCGGAGGTCAACCGCAAGTCTCAGAGGGTCCCCAGGGCCCCTGCACTTCTGATCAACTGGCTATCAATTCAGGAGGTGCCCATTATCCTCTTCCTCTTGAATAAATCGCTAGAATAACTCACAGAACTTAGAAAAGTGCTATCCTTATGACTGCCATTTTATTATAAAGGATACACATATGAAGACCAGACAAATGAGATTCATGGAGCCAAGGTCTAGAAGAGCATGCAGAGCTTCCATGCTATCCCTCATGGAGTCTGGGCACATCACTCTCCTGGCACATCTACGTGTTCACCAACCAAGAAACTCCACTGGGATTCAATATCTCCAGTTTTTACTGGGGTTTCTTTACACAGGCATGTTTGATTAAATACTGGCAACATGACTAAACCCATCTCCAGCTATTCTCTCCTCCCCTGAGGTCAGGTTAACCTGAAGTTACAAACTTCTAATCACATGGTTGGTTTTTCTGGTGACCAGCCTGCATCCTCAAGCTATTTAGGCACCCAGCATGAGTCACATCATGAGCATAGTAAAGATAGTCCAATCATTCAGGAGATTCAAAGGGGTTTTAGGAGCTCCCTGCCAGGAACACAGGACAAAAACCAGACAATTTTTTTTTTATTATACCACACAAGCCTAGCTGGTGGTACCTCTGAGTAGCCACAGGAGCTACTCTCCCATTTCCAATTGTCTAGAGTTCAATGTCCTGAACTATCATATCCTGTTTTGATTTTAAGGTTCACTCCATTTGCTTAACACCTTATGATTCACTAATAGACTCATTCCACCATCACACCCTTGCCTCCAGCTCTCCGCTTGGCCTGTAGCTCCTGTTTTTCCAGATTATATCTTCAACTCTCCTGCCTATGGATTTTCTTCCATTTAATCAATTAAACAATCTCCTTGGACTAAAGAATTAATGACTTGACAGAAAAAACTGCCTATAACTAACTTCTTAATAGGATCAAAGACAAAGATTGTGCATATGAACATGACTTTATTATAGCAGGAAATTCTTGTATAGTAAGGCAAAGTTGTAGAAATCCTCAAAATCCATTTATCCAATAGCCAACTATTTACCTAGCCCCCTCTCAAAACAATATATTGCTCATCAAAATAAATAGCTCCCCCTACAAACAACACATAATTTAAAAGGTTATTAAATAACTCTTTATGTATCAAAACTTACTTCAAAATCCTCACCTTGCTGTGATTACTAATATTAAATGATGATGTCATGAGGACTGTTCAATCCTAATTAGCCCCATCATTCAAAGACCTCCTAAAACCAAGCCCCAAAATTTTTTAAGTATTTTTTAAGTTTTTTTTTTTAATTTATTCATTTGACAGAAAGAGAGAGAGCACAAAGCAAAGGGAGCAGCAGGCAGAGGGAGAGTGAGTAACAGTCTCCTGCTGAGGAGGGAGTCCCACTCAGGGCTCAATCCCAGGACCCTGGGATCATGACCTTAGGCAAAGGAAGATGCTTAACCCACTGAGCCACCCAGGTGCCCCCAGACCCCCAATTCTTATAAATATCTGTTTTCAATCTCTTCTTCTCTAAGATACTCTAAGATTCTGTCAAGAAGGTGGCCTCCCTTAATGGAGAATAATAAATTTCACTTTGCTTAACTTAACTTTGCTTATTATTTCAGTGGTCTTTTCAGGAAATCGGCCATCAGTAATGGCCACTGAAACTTTCCTTTCTGTAAGATTCAGATAAGGGTAGCCCCTCCCATCTAACCAATTTAACCTAGTCTCACAAAAATGATTCTGATAGGGGATGCTGATGATCCTCTGGTACTCTTACCTCTGCTATCTCTGTAACAAACTTTGACCCAGGAGTCTTGCATCTTCTGACAGCGTCCACAAAACTGTGATAGGCTAACTTCTTATCTTACAAACAAGGTAAAATCTTAGAATTGTCCCAGTTCTTGACCACCTATTATATTAGAGAGTAGAAATAAAGGATTTCTAGATGACAATGTATGAATGATACTCTGAGTTGGCTCTTTTATACGAAAGAACAAAATAGAAAATGGAATTGACAAAAATCCTTTAAACTTAACTTTTAATGGAACTGAAATTTGTTTTTAGGTAGTCCAAAGAATGTCAAATAGTTCGTGCCATAATTCAGAGTTTTTTAAATGAATTTAAACCATTTCATGTACCTATATGATATTAAAAATGAACACAAATTATTTTGCTTTTCTAAAAAGTATCTAGCATTATTCAAAATAATATCATGTATTTGTTGTCTAGGTAGAAATGTTAGGAATTTTCTCTTGACTTAATTCTATTTTTTATAATTCCAAGGAAAGTTATTGATACAAAATGTTATGATTTAAGAATATGAGTTGGTTGAGGGCAATAACCCTGTTATAGCATCTTTGTATAGCTTACAATACAAAATGGTGTCCTACACATGATACATACTCAATAAAGAAAAAAAAGGATGGAAGATAAAGAAAATAAAATATGAAAAAATGAAGAGATTATGAAAATGGAGCATAAAATAAAGGTAAATTTATGAAGAAGAAGATAAAGAAGAAAATCTTGAAGGAGAAGGGGAAAGTCAGGAAGGAAAATAAAAGAGACAAAAGAATTCTTTTTGTATCACACAACAGTAACATGGCAAGGACTTTTCAAGGCTTAGTAAAATTTTGGCAGAAGCTACAAAGATTACAGACTTTGTGTTTAAAAAATTAATAAAGAGGGTGCCGGGGTGGTTCAGTGAGTTAAAACCTCTGCTTTCAACTCAGGTCATGATCTCATGGTCCTGGGATCGAGGCCTGCATGGGCTCTCTGCTCATCAGGGAGCCTGCTTCCTCCTCTCTCTCTCTGCCTACCTCTCTGCCTACTTGTGATCTCTCTCTCTGTCAAATGAATGAAGAAGCGAGTCACATGAAGGGCAAAAGTCCCTCTCTTTCATTTTTCTCACCTGTGGGTATTGTCCTAGAAGTATTTTCCAAGGACTACAGGGCCACTGCCAAGAGGTGCTGAAGGCAGTTCACAGGCTACAGCACAGTCCGCAACTGGAATGGGGATCTGTATGCCGAATACCAACTGCATAAGTGGGCAAGACTCTTTCCGCATCCCTTGGCACATAATCCTGGATGCCATAGCTCCCACAAAGGCACTTTTGTCCAGGGATGCATACCAAATTCTTTTTGTTGAGGGGAGAACATGATTAGAAATATCTTCTTCAACCATGTTGCTGGTATCCCTCAGAAACACATCACTTCTAAGTTGATGGTATATGGATACTGCATGTGCATTAAACATTTGTTCCATGAATAAATTTAGGGTATAATTCTGGCAAAGTATACTTATGTATTTGAGACTTCAGATTTCAAAACTGTGATAATTTGGCTTTGCATTCGTACTTAATTTGATCAAAATTTTTATATACTTCAAGTACTTAAAGTTTTACCATCTATCACTAAAAGAAAATGCTTTGGGGTGGAATCCCAGCTTTGTTATGTAAATTTAACCAACTAATTATTATTTTACACACAGAATATAATTTTGTTAGTCCAAGGTATACCTTTATTATGGAGATTATTTTTTTCCCATTATTGGTCATCTGAATGGGAAATATTTGCATTGTCTTTGTCTTGAATTTATTGCACTTCAAGTGGTAGACTGAGCCTAAATCTAGAATTTAAAAAAAAGAGAGGTATAAACAGCTGATCTGGGAATAAAATAGAGAAGAGAATCAACAAACTAACACATCCCCCTTCTTCCTTTTCTGTGAATGATATGGCTGAGCAGAAATCAAGAGAGTAACAAGCAGAGTTATTTAATGAATCAAAGTAGTTCTCTTGTTTTAACCTAGAATCATAGTGTGTTAAATTTAACAAACCATTCATTTTCCATACAGCTATAAACTCTCAATATATACAAAATTAATTGTGTACAGTATGGAATTTAGAAATAAAGGTTCCTTCTACTAAGGTTAGGTTGGCTAAAAAGCTGCACTAGATTTTAACTGTTAAAAAACTTAGATCTTGAAACACTGGAAAAAAAAATTTTAGTAACAATAAAAAAATTTAAAAAAATAAAAAAAAACTTAGAAAATTGCATTCTATTTATACATGACATATAAATTTTCCACTGCTCAAAATTTGCCTTGCCAAATTCTTGCAACTTGACATTAGAGATGAACAATAAAACCAGTACACACGATATTCCCATTGTTTTAATGTTATGAAGAAAGTCTACGGCTAAGTCAGAATTAGTCTGAATACTGCTTTAGACCAGGCACTAAACTAAGTCCCCAAAGAAAAAGCTCACTATAGCAGGGCCAGGGCCGGTGTACGACCAGCCCACAATGAAGCAGGTAGAGGCCTGGCACGATATTGAAAGCATGAGAGCATCTCATCTCCTGTCCCTTTCAAACTCTACTGATGTACCCATTCGTCAGAGTGAGGGGGACCCAGTAGCAGAGTACCCAGGAGTACACAGAGATAGACGCTGACAATGACTGGAAATCAGGTAAGCAAGCAATCATTGCCAGAAATTGTTCCATATTAAACAGGACCAGCCAGTATCCTATAAGGAGAGGTGGGAATGATTGGCCCATGGCAGAGACCCAAAAGATCTAAACGGGTTCATAGCCAATACATCCAACAGCAATTTAGATAGGGCTCTCACTGTAAAGAAGGCCATGGGAATTACTGATTTATCTCTAATAGGATGTTTATATTAAAGAGTATTTTAAAAGGTCAAGGCTCACTTATGTTAAGAGAGTCTTCCATTCTAGTAGATAATATTGTGTGCTACCCAAATCTGATTCCAAGCACCCACTCATTCCCTTAGCTCCTGGGAATGTGGATTGTAGATAGCTTGCCCATAAGTCCCTCTATAGAAACTGTCCTTAGCCAAAGGCCCTGTGTCAGGCCCCTTCTTCAGAGGCAGCCTACAATCAATGAATGACGCAGTGGTAGAAAGACACAGTCCTTTGACTCAATTAGAAATCTTTACATTTCCAGATCTCCCCCTAGGAGAGCTGAGATCTCTATTCCAAGTGCCTCCCACTTCAACTTCTCCCTCTCCTAATCCTGCTTCCTTCACACTTCCACTGGGTTTTTGAGAGCACTGCTATGGACTATCAAGGCCCTCTGTGGTATTTACTACAGCATATTCATGACTTTTTCCATTCCTTCCTACCTTCATTTCTTTCTTCTAATTAGACAAATCCACAAAGGATTTGAGGCAGCTGCAATATGCCATATAGGAAAACTCAGTAGTCAGCCATATGTTTTTTTCCTTCCTTAAAAGAATGTTTTCTTTAATTACTTATAATTTCATTCGGAAGAAAAAATATAAATTATATTTAGTCTGGATCATTCAAAACATTTTAACCTATAACTGACATGGTCTATCACAGCTGGATTCATAATTTTGCTTTAAAAGTTTCTGGTAGGGGCGCCTGGGTGGCTCAGTCAGTTGGGCGACTGCCTTCGGCTCAGGTCATGATCCCGGAGACTCAGGATCGAGCCCCACATCGGGCTCTCTGCTCAGAGGGAAGCCTGCTTCTCCCTCTCTCACTCCCCCTGCTTGTGTTCCTTCTCTAGCTGTGTTTCTCTCTGTCAAATAAATAAAATCTTTAAAAAAAAAAAAAAACAGTTTCTGTTAGGGGCTCCTGGGTGGCTCAGTCCCAGAGTCCTGGGATTAAAGCCCTGTGTCGGGCTCCCTGCTCAGTGAGAAGCCTGCTTCTCCCTCTCTCACTGCCCCCTGGCTTGCATTTCTTCTCTAGCTGTGTTTCTCTCTGTCAAATAAATAAATAAAATCTTTTTAAAAATAAATAAATAAAAATTTCTGTTAACTCAGTAGTATCAACATTCTTAAGGAAAATCTTAATTTTCTATTAGAATGTAACTTCTCTATTTTGTACGGAAATATACTGAAATCTCTTATGATTTCAAATTCACTAAACTTTCTGAAGTCAATTTTAAAGAGTAAAAGTTGGACTGTTTCAACAAATCAACTACTATTTACAGATATCTTTATAGAAAAGATGGATGGATGGGTAAATAAATAATAGATGGAATACATACATGAAAAATAAGTGGTTGATTCAGATGATAAAACAACTAAGCAAATTCAGACTCCTAGATGAAGAGTGAATCCTTTAGAAAATAACTATTTATGGTTTTTTAAAAGTGAATGCTAACAGCACAGAAGTTCATAAATGAAATAAGCACAGTTAAAGTTATCCTAACACCTGTGACCATAACTCTTGTTACTATAAAAATGATGTAATTGAACACAAGTTTTGAACTAGAAATGTCATAGCTTGCCATTCAAAATAAATTATTTAATGGTAACTTATAAGGAGATATTACAGAAAAAATCTATTAACACAGCACTTATAATTCACATTTATTTTAAGGCTATATAGACAAAATAATGTGTATGATTGAGTAACTGATTGACCATACTAATGTAGGTAAAGTATTAGTTTTTTTAAGATTTCACTTAAACCTCATGCCATTCACTAAAGCCAATTTTACCCAAATTATCTCAATAATCAGTTTTTTAATGATTAAATTCAGGTGAATATAACAAAGTACCAAAATAATAATTAAGTTTAGCTAGTATTAAAGAAAAAAAACTGTCAACTAAGTGTGTTTGGAGAAATGATCAATCATTTTCAGTGATTTTGCTACCATTACTAACCCTTTTTGATCTAAGTATTTTTTGTCAATAGCTACCAATAGTTGACTCAGACACATAGAGGAGTGCTACTCTTATCTGAAAATAATCAGCAAAATATGTAACAAATTATGGAGGCAAAGGTAACTCTATGGGAGTAGGAATACATCCTGATAATACCAGACAAATGCAGAGATATGCCTTTTCATAACTTTTTTTATTAGAGAGAAAATTTAATGCATTTTATAGCATACAATTGAAGTTAAGAGGCATGGGTTCTATTTTTGTTTTAAGATTTAAGATTTTATTTATTTATTTATTTGACAGAGAGAAACACAGCTAGAGAGGGAACCCAAGCAGGGGAAGCAAGAGAGGGAGAAGCAGGCTTCCTGCCGAGCAGGGAGTCCAATGTGGGGCTTGATCCCAGGACTCCAGAATCATGACCTGAGTCAAAGGCAGACACTTAACGACTGAGCCACCCAGATGCCCCAAGAGGCATGGGTTCTATTTTTAAGCACAGCAGCATAATAGGAGATTTAGACCTGTGTTAAATCCCTGCTGGGGACTTATCTGCTGTATATTATTAAACAAGCTGTTAAACTGTCTGAGAATCTATTATCTTCTCTGTACAGTGAAAACTTTAACATCTACCTTGAAGAGTTATGAAAAGTGAGGAGAATGTGTAGAAAATGCCTAGGACAACACAAGTGCATAGTGTGAACTCTATATTGACTTATGCCCGACCATAGCCCTAGTCCTATTATTAGTGCACCATGAAGTCTTAGGTAAACTACTCTTTAGGTCTCAGTTTTAATCTCAAAAAAAAAGACAGAGCTCAACAACTGCAATAATTCACAACCCCAACATCATGACACTCTTACATCATGAGCAAACTGGGCCACATGTCACAAGTAGTTCAATCTAATAATAATTAAATTACCCAAGATTTACAGATAATTTTCTTTTAAAGCTGTGTAGCTGTTCCAAGGTTGTCCCCATTGTATCAAAACCGGTCCATGGCACTTTTTTTTTAATGGCAAATCTTAAGATTTATTTATTTATTTGAGAGAGGGAGAGGGAGAAGCAGACTCCCTGGTGAGCAAAGAGCCCTATGTAGGCCTCAATCCCAGGACACTGGGATCATGCCCTGAGCCGAAGGCAGTCATTTAACCAACTGAGCCACCCAGGTGCCCCAGTCACTGGCACTTTGAAGCTGGAGTAAATGAAGTAGTTTCAAACAACAAAGATGAAGTTGCTCATAACACACAGTCTACTTTATATCATATAATAGCCTTTATTTACCCTCAAGAGTTGGGTGATTATGAATTATTATAATTCTCATAAATTATACTTTACTAACTGAAAATTTCTTAATGACTTTATGTACATGGTTTTAAAAGGAAAAAGATAAAACTAGGTGAGTTTGAAAAAAAAAAAATTCTGTACCTCTATATGCTTTACTTTCCTGCAAAATGCTCTGGTATTTCTCAAATCAGAGTATGTTGATGACAATGTTCTGAGTATGAAAACAATCATCCTTGATGTTTGTTCCAGTGGATAAAATGTTAGGGATCACTGGATTACATCATCTCTGTCCTCATTCACAACTTCTTAGTAACTTATATTTTTCTTAATATGGAAAGTATAGCACTCCTGTTAAAAATAAAGCAGTACTTTAATTCCACTCTCAACCTACTTGACATGTCAACTCAAAAATATAACAGTATGGAAAACATACAGATGGCCAACAGACACGTGAAAAGACAGTCAGTATCACCTGCTGCAGGAAAATACAAATCAAAACTACAGTGAGGGGCACTTGTGTAGCACAGTCACTTAAGCATCTGACTTGGTTTGGCTCAGATCATGGTCTTGGGATCATGGGATCAAGCCCTGTGTTGGGCTCTGTGCTTGGCAGGGAGTCCGCTTGATATTTTCTTGCTCGCTCTCTGCCCCTCTCCCTGTTCTTTCTAAAATGAATAAAT
>PITA01017839.1:0-42158 GCA_004023965.1 Spilogale gracilis
GCCTGGACTCTTGTTTTTGGGGATGTTTTTGATCACTGCTTTGATCTCGTTACTGGATATAGGTCTATTCAGATCGTCAATGTCTTCCTGTTTCAGTCTTGGGAGCTTATAGGTTTCTAGGAATGTATCCATCTCTTCTAGGTTGTTAAACATATTGGCATATAGTTGTTGATAGTAATTTTTGATGATTGTTTCTATTGTTCTTATTTTTTTTAATATTTTATTTATTTGACAGAGAGAAACACAGCCAGAGAGGGAACACAAGCAGGGGGAGTGAGAGAGGGTTTCCCTGCTCTTCCCGCAGAGCAGGGAGCCCAATGTGGGATTCGATCCCAGCTCTCCGGGATCATGAACGGAGCCGAAGGCAGTTGCTTAACCAACTGAGCCACCCAGGCACCTGCAACTATTTTTTTTTTTTAAGATTTTATTTATGAGAGAGAGAGAAAGAGCACATGACCGGGATCGGAGCAGAGGGAAAGGGACAAGCAGATCTGCACTGAGCACAGAGTCTGTCGCAGGGCTCAATCTCATGACCTGAGCCAAAACCAAGAGTCAGGTGCTTAACCGACTGAGCCATACAGAGGCCCCTAAGGATGCAACTCTTGATCTTGGGGTGGTGAGTTCCAGTCCTATGTTGCAGATAGAGTTTACTTAAAAGTGAATAAACTAAAAACGAACAGACAAATAAACTGATTAACTAATTAATGAATTAAAATTTAGAAATTACAAGCCTAGAGGAAAGGTTCTGCGGGAGATCTTCAGGAGGGTCCTTGGGGAGAACAAGATCTTGTTGCCCCAAACTGTGGGAGGGAGCAGCATGGAAATGAAAATCTTTAAGAAAAGAAAAATAGGGGGCACCTGGGTGGCTCAGGTGGTTAAGCAACTGCCTTCGGCTCAGGTCATGATCCCGGAGACCCAGGATCGAGTCCCACATCGGGATCCCTGCTCTGCGGGAAGCCTGCTTCTCCCTTTCTCACTCCCCCTGCTTGTGTTCCCTCTCTGGCTGTGTTTCTCTCTGTCAAATAAATAAATAAAATCTTAAGAAAAAAAAAAGAAATGAAAAGAAAAATACAGTGCCTGGCTGGCTCAATGGGTTAAAGTCTCTGCCTTTGGTTCAGGTCATGATCTCAGGGTCCTGGGATCGAGGCCCGCATCTGGCTCTCTGCTCAGCAGGGAGCCTGCTTTCTCCTCTCTCTCTGCCTGCCTTTCTGACTACTTGTGATCTCTCTCTGAGTCAAATAAATAAATAAAATCTTTTAAAAAAATTTTTAAAAATAAAGAAAAAGAAAGAAAAATAGTTCGTGGTTGATTTGGGTATTTGTTACTTTTATTGCTGTTGTTGATTTCCGTATTTCATTTTTACCCAATTTCTTTTTTTTTTTAAAGATTTTATTTATTTGACAGAGAGAAACACAGCTAGAGCCACCCAGGCGCCCCCCCCAATTTCTGAAAGTAATGAATCAGGGGCACCTGGCTGTCTCCATCAGTGGAGCACGAGACTCTTGATCATGAGGTTGTAAGTCTGAGCCCTACATAGGTATAGAGCTTACTTAAAAAAAAAAAAAAAGTTATCAAATTAGAGTTTTTAATGCTAGAAAGGTTCAGAGAGATCTTTTCCAACATTCTCTGTTAAGAAACTTGCCCAAGAGCGGCCTCCCAGGAGCACAGCAGCCTCCTGCCCCCTGCCCCTCAGCCGGCCAGTTCTCCCACAGCACTGTCCTTGCTTCTCCTCCTTATAGGGACATTCACTTATATTCATTCTCAAAGCTGGTTTTTTAGCCCTTAAAGGATAGTTTCATAGAAGATAGCTTGTCCACAAATGGGACCTAACCCAAGCTTGAAGTGAGACCCTCTTGGTCAGGAATAGATAGCTGCCTTCGTTCCAAAGGGTTCTGGGATTTCTGTGCCTTCTGGCACAGATGTGCCCACTAGTATTCTCAGGAATATTTTATTTTATTTTATTTAAGATTTTATTTATTTATTTGACAGAGATAGACACAGCTAGAGAAAGAACACAAGCAGGGGGAGGGGTGGGGGAGAAGCAGACTTCCTGCTGAGCAGGGAGCTCAATGTGGGGCTCGATCCTGGGACCCTGGGATCATGACCTGAGCCAAAGGCAGAGGCCTAACAACTGAGCCACCCAGATGCTCCTCAGGAATATTTTTACCTTGATCTTTGAACTGTGTCTTTCCCTTGTTGTGGGTGAAGGGTTGGACCATTCCAGATGAAAATAACTGCCACTTTTCAAGTATCAACAGGAATTTTCTATTGTATATCATGAGCCTGCAAATGAGGAAAAAAGCCGGTTTCTCACCATATGCTCCTGGCAACACGTCCCCTTGCAGATCGTTGGCCAATCAGAAACACGAACCAGAGTGAACATCTCTGCTTTTCTTCCTCTGTGCAGCTATAAGATTTGATGGAATACAAGTCTTTGGCTACACTGCCTGGTCTCTCCTGGATGGCTTTGAATGGCAGGATGCTTACAACGCTCGCCGAGGATTATTTTATGTGGATTTGAATAGTAAACAAAAAGAAAGAAAGCCCAAGTCCTCGGCACTTTACTATAAACAGATCATCCAGGAAAACGGTTTTACTTTCAAAGAGTCCACCCCGGATGTGCGGGGTCAGTTTCCCTGCGACTTCTCGTGGGGCGTCACCGAATCTGTCCTTAAGGTGAGTGGTGGCTTACAAAGTAACTATAAGCGGGTGCAAATAAGACACAGTATTTTATTTCGTGGACTGGATGACAGCCGTCAGACCACAGCAAATATGATTACTTGGAGGTTCTGGAGGGGAGTTGAGGAAAGAGGAAGGAAGATGAGAATTAGTGCTCACCCAGAGCCTCCCTTGTGCCAGAGTCTATCCTTGGTGCTGGAGATGAGAGGCTGCCCTGGAGAAGTATACAGTCTAGAGGGAACTTACAGTCCTTTGTCAGTAGCGTCAAAATTATCAACTTGTTCTCTAGATTGTCAAAAGCCAATTATTAGTCGCCCTTCAGTTAAGTGGTTCCTATTATTTGATAGGTTTGAATAATTTGCCTTATGAGGTCTCTCTATTGTCGTGAGGCCTCCCATTCTCATTCGTCACCTTCATCACATTATTTCCTTAAATGCCACATTCTCAATAAGGCTTCCTTCCACTCAGAAAAAAAAAAAAATTATAATCCTCTCATTCCCCTTTCTTCCATTTCCCCCTATATATGCTATTCATAACTAGCTAACATACTACTATCTACTTTACACATTTTTCCCTCTAGCTTTATTGAGAGGTAATTGACATAGAACATCATGTAAGTTTAAGGCAAACAAAGTGATGACTTGATGATACGTTTATGTATTGCAAAAATGATTACCGCCATAACAAAATTCCAATTTCTTTCTGCGGTGAGAACATTTAAGAGCTATTCTCTTAGTAACTTGAAAGCATGTAATACAGTATCATTAGCTATAATCACCATGCAGTACATCCCTGGAAGTTTGTACCCTTTGACCAATATCTCCCCATCTGCCCCATTCCCCAGCCCCTGGTAACTGCTTTGTGGGTTTTTCTTATTGATCATGTTTTCCCCTTACTAGAATGCAAGCTTCCTCCCATAAGGGGGGAGATGTTTGAGGCTTTGCTCCTTGCTACATGCCTTACCAGGGCAGCGTCAGCTCTGTAGCCGAGAGAGCACCAGCCACATACCATGCAAAGGGAAGTTGTCAAGGTCAACTTTTAGAGCCAGATGAGCCCTTTAGAGACCTCCTATTCCAAATTCTTCATTTTACAGATGAGGAAAGTGAGACCCATCGGTCAGCATTGAGACCTAAGTGACTTGCCCAAGGAAACAGAAATAGTGGCAGGACTGTAACAGGCAACCCATAAGCCCCTGTATTTATAGTGCTCTTTTCAAGATAATAGCGAATATTTTTTAAGCTCTAATTATGTGCCAGGTATATAACTGTTGTATATATGCACATTCTCTCTCCTAAATCATAAAACCCTCATTTTACATGCAAGGAAACTGAGGCTTAGGGAGGTTACATAACTTGTTCAGGGTAACCAGATCTGTCTGTTTCCTGACACCATGCTGTAAGACCTCACAAAGACAGCAAGCTCTACAAGGGATGGGACCAGACAAAAGGGCTCAAACATCAGTGAACAAAGTTCTCAGGTCATGAATCTCAACCCCAGTTGATACTTAAGCATGATTTAGTAAAGGCTCAGAGACAATAACAGGGGGAAAGATAGAGTAACCCAAATACAGAAGTAACTCATTTTTACCTTGTGTCCCCTGTAGAATCAACTACTTACCCAGTCCCTATCTCCACCACACGGCAAAGGCAGGCCATCTTTTCCCTACCACTTCAAATGGGTTTATATTTTCTATAATTCCACACCCAGCAAAGAAAGATCCCGGGAGACACAAGAGTTTCTGCCTGTACATGACCCGACCTGTAAGTTTCTGCTTCACCTGAAGACTTATTTGTGCCCCAGTGATTAATTATGAATATCTACCCCACTGCGGGACCCTGCCCCTATTCTGAGGAGCAAGAGTTAATCACCTGGATCAGGGGAAAGCAATTCTGTGATCAACCAGTTCTGAGTTTCATGCTTATGCCTGAACCTAGTGAGACATCAGCTTCTCTTTAATTTGGACTAAGAATGAGGATGTATTGCTGGCCAAGGAAAATTAGAGTGCTTTTTGAAAAATCAGCTGGAGGATGTATGAATAGATGCCAAAAAACTACATGTCTTCTATAGGAGGACTGACAAAATAAAAGTAATACCTGAAAAATATTAGTGAGCCTACCTATAAACATCCTCATCTTATTTTCCCCAGCCTCTCAGGATTCTTTTCTCCTCTAACATTTTGTTTTGAGCAATTTCAAAGTAGTACAATAAACACCCATATTCCTTCATCAAGACTGACCAATTGTTAACCTTTTGCCACATTTGCTTTCTTTGATAAACCAGTGAGAAGTTGCAGACATTATTACACTTCACCCCAAAATATTTCTACTCAAATATGTCTCCTAAAAATAAGGGCATTCTCCTATATCATATCATACCCATATTTAATATTGATTCAATATCTTCTAACATACATGCATTCTATATTCAAATTATCCTAAATGCTTCCAAAATGTCCTTTATAGATTTTTTAAAAATCTTTAGATCAAGGACACAAACAAGGATAACACATTGGCTGTCATTCATCTTTAGTCTTCTTTAATTCAGAATCCTCCCCAAGTTCATGGTATTGGTATTTTTGAAGAGCCCAGATCAATTGATTGTAGAATGTCTCATGTTTTGGATTTCTTTCTTTATTGGAGTTGATAAACTTCTGGAAAGATACTATATAAACGAAGTTGTATATTTCCCAATACATCACATCAGGAAACACATGATGTCATCGTTTTGTTATGGAAAATGTCAATGTGTTGAAGTAGTATAGTTACCACATTTCTTGACTAAGGTAGCATTTGCAAGATCTCTTAATTGAAAGGTACCTTTTCCATTTGTAATTAAAAAGTAATGTTCTGGTGACACTTTGAGACTGTTTAGATACCCTGCTTCCCAACATGTCACTAATGGTCTTCATACTGATTCATAAACTTAACCTGAACTATTACTTTACAGATTACAAAATGGTGAAGTTCCCATTATTCCTTCCACATATATTAGGTAATTCTCTTAATTTCAATGCATTATAATTCATTACTGCCATCGTTTCATTCGTCCTTTTGATGTTCAGGTTGCCTCAAAGGTGGCCAGTGGGACTATTTCAAACTGCTCCTGGGTCTTTCTGACATTTCTTTTTCAGTTTTTAAGTGCATCCTTATTTTTCTGGCATAAGATGTACCAGCATCACCTCATTCTTTTCTTGCGCCAGACTGGAAAAAGCCATTTCTCCAAGGACTCCAGAATCCTCTTTGCGGGGAATGAAATTTTAGGACTAAGCTCTTGGGAGCTGGGGTTGCGATCATGGTTCACCACCTCCAACTAGATCTCTTAGCAAATTAATCACACACACTTGCTAAACCGAATACCTGTCGGAGGTTTTTAAAAGACAGATTTTCATTGATCTTGCTTACCTTGTAGCAAGATTGCTCTTTATAAACTTTACCTTTTCAATATTAAGATGGGCTGAGGTTTCAAAACACTGAGATTGCCAATCTAAGCTAGGATTTTACTCAAATAATTATATGCAGATTTAACTTCATGCTCACATAATCAATGTTCTCTCAGTTTAATGTTCTAGATAACTGGCTGGCAGATGGTAAGTGGGCAGTGATATGGTTTTGTAATTAGACTATGAAGGATGACACATGACAAAACAATTAGAGGGAAAATATTTACCAAAGGTTAATTATCATTTTTCTCCAGGTGCACTTAAATTCAACCACAGGAAGAAAAAGTACTTTGAAACAAGTACAGAACTTTTATTTTCTCTTGTTAATTTTTAATTTCAAAGGGGCAGAATGAGGACAGGAGTCACAAATTATCTCCTTATTGAGGGAGCAGGGCATGACACACCATCCAATCCAAGAATCAAGTTTTGAGTTCCTGGGGGATATTTGACTTTTTTTTCCAGTCATAATCCAAACATCTTGTATTAAGAGGGTGTTCGGTATTCTCCGGTTGGATGAAGAAATGCAGTGTTCTCACAGGCAAGTGGGTGGGGACGACATAATGATACACATGTGACACCACTTGGACTTTTTTTTTTTTTGACTTTTCAAATATGAAGTGTTAGAGTTGCATTCAGTAAATACAAGGGGTCACTCGCTATGCCATCCCACTGGCCTCTTTTAAAAACTGTGGCTGGGTCAACCAGCCCCCTCTAACTCCAAGTCCTGGTCTCAGTGAAATCCTCTATAACTAGAATTTTCACTTTGCTTTCGAGTTATGGCAGGGTTTGGAAGGTCTAGCTTTCACGATTCCTTCCAACTGAGAGCACCAAGCCCAATTTCCTGATACATTTCAGCAGAATCATGTGAGACGCCACCAAGTAACTTCAGTTTTTAGGACAAACAAACTAGAAAACCGTTTCTCAGGGGATTCTTGAAAAACAACTTGTCTCTGAAGCCAAGCCCTGGGTGTAGTTCCTTCCAGGTTTTCTGGTCTCCCTGGGAGATTTTGAGACTGGAAGGGAGGCTCATCCAGCAAGCCTCTTCTATGCTATCACTGCAAGAACACGCAGGTCGTTATGAAGGCTACATGCTTCATTTATTTTTTCTATTGTTAGGAAAAGGCAAGATAAGATGAGGCCCTTCTTCTGCTTAGACCGGTGCATGCTAAAGGCCTCTCTGTGGGGGTGTGCTTTCCTTGAATGTGCTTGTTTTTCTGGATACCTGGGTTGCTCGGTCGTTAAGCAGCTGCCTTCTCTGGTCCTGGGATCAGTCCTGCATGGGCTCCTTGCTCAGCGGGAAGCCTGCTTCTCTCTCTGCCCCTCCCCCCTGCTTGTGCTGCCTCTGACAAATAATAAAATCTTGAATATGCTTGTTTTTCACAGCCCAAGGTGGTGGCTTCATCCCCACAGTTCAGCGACCCTCACCTGTACGTGTGGAATGTGACCGGCAACAGACTGTTGCACCGAGTGGAAGGGGTGAGGCTCAAAACCCGGCCAGCTCAATGCACAGACTTTGTCAGCATCAAGAAGCAACTGGAGATGCTGGCGAGAATGAAAGTCACTCATTACAGGTTTGCTCTGGACTGGCCCTCCATCCTCCCCACTGGCAACCTGTCGGTGGTTAACCGACAAGCCCTGAGGTACTACAGGTGTGTGGTCAGTGAGGGGCTGAAGCTCAACGTCTCCCCAATGGTCACCTTGTACTATCCGACCCACGCCCACGTGGGCCTCCCCACGCCCTTGCTGCTCAGCGGGGGATGGCTGAACCCGGCCACCGCGCACGCCTTCCGGGACTACGCTGGGCTGTGCTTCCAGGAGCTGGGGGACCTGGTGAAGCTCTGGATCACCATCAATGAGCCCAACCGGCTGAGTGACACCTACAGCCTCACTGGTAACGATACCTACCAGGCAGCGCACAACCTGTTGATCGCCCACGCGCTGGTCTGGCAGCTCTATGACAGGCGGTACAGGCCTGTGCAGCGCGGCGCCGTGTCGCTGTCGCTGCACTCGGACTGGGCCGAGCCCGCCAACCCCTACGCGCACTCGCACTGGCAGGCGGCCGAGCGCTTCCTCCAGTTCGAAATCGCCTGGTTCGCTGAACCCCTCTTCAAGACCGGGGACTACCCGCGGGCCATGAGGGAGTACATCGCGCTCAAGAACAGGCAGGGCCTCTCGCGGTCCACTCTGCCGCGCTTCACCGAGGAGGAGAGGAGGCTGGTCAAGGGCGCTGCCGACTTCTACGCGCTCAACCACTTCACCACCAGGTTCGTGATGCACGCGCGCCACAACGGCAGCCGCTACGACGCCGACCGGGACGTGCAGTTCCTGCAGGACATCACCTGCCTGAGCTCCCCCAGTCGCCTGGCTGTCCTGCCGTGGGGGGAGCGCAAGGTGCTCAGGTGGATCCAGAAGAACTACGGAGACGTGGATGTTTACATCACGGCCAACGGCATCGATGACCAGTCTCTGGAAAATGATGAACTCAGAAAGTACTACTTAGAGAAATACGTTCAGGAGGCTTTGAAAGGTGAGGTTCGCGGCCGTATCAGGTACTATGAAATGACATTACCAGCTCAGGTGAACCAAAGAATGAGGGGAGAAGGTACATTAGTGACAGAGCCAGCTCCTTAGGGAAAATTTGGCAAGTTTTTTTTTTAATATAAAATTAAAATATAAAAAACCGGGCGTCTGGGTGGCTCAGTTCGTTAAATGACTGCCTTCGGCTCAGGTCATGATCCCATATCCGGCTCCCAGCTCTGCGGGGAGTCTGCTTCTCCAACTTTCTCCCCTTTCACGCTCTCTATCTCTCTCTCAAATAAGTAAATTAAAAGAATCTTTAAAATACAAAAAAACGACAAAACAAAAACGAATCACCTCAAATCTCACTCTCCCAAACAAGCACTGTTTTTCATATTTTATTGCATGATATATACTCCTAGCATGCGTGCTAGACAGTTTTAGTACAAGTGAAAGTTTTGTACCCAATTTTTTTTTTTTAGATTTTTTTTTTTTAATCTTTATTTGACAGAGAGAAACACAGCCAGAGAGGGAACACAAGCAGGGGGAGTGAGAGAGGGAGAAGCAGGCCTCCCGCCAAGCAGGGAGCCCGATGTGGGGCTCGATCCCTGGTCTCCGGGATCATGACCTGAGCCGAAGGCAGTCGCTTAACCAACTGAGCCACCCAGGCGCCCCATACCCAATTTTTTTTAATATCACATTGTGTCCCATGCCACTAAAATTACAATATTATTTTTTAAGATTTTAGTTTTT
The DNA here is from genome assembly GCA_004023965.1 of Spilogale gracilis. Lineage (NCBI taxonomy): Eukaryota > Metazoa > Chordata > Mammalia > Carnivora > Mephitidae > Spilogale > Spilogale gracilis. The sequence continues at coordinate 9,389 of PITA01017839.1, forward strand.
TGAGAGCAAGAGAGCAAGCATGAGCAGGGGGAACACAGAGGGAGAAAAGGAGAAGCAGACTCTCCTCCGAGCAGGTAGGCGGATGAGGAACTCAATCGCAGGGCCCTGGGATCATCACCTGAGCCAAAGGGAGACACTTAGACTGAGCCACCTAGGCACCACAGACTATAATTCTTTTAATATTTTTTTAATTCCTCAATTTTATCTATTTTTATGTATTTTAATGGAAGCAAACATCAGTGTTTGAGATTATCTTATATACTGTTCCCAGTATTGGCTATTTTTAAATATTTTTAAATGCCCATAATAGATTTGTTGAAGGGGAAAAAAGATCGCGGAAATATACTTAATTTACTGATCACCTAATATGGGCAGAAACTCACCACTGAACAAAGTAAAGATGACTGTCCTCATGAAGCCTCTATTTTTTTGTGAGATGAGAGTCAACAGATAAGATACATAGTGTGTCAGAGGCAAAGTTCTATGGAGAAAAAACAGCAGGGAAGAGGGTGACCAGGAGTGGGGTATAGGAGTCGTTACAATTCTAAGGCATGGTTGGAGAAGTCTTCAAAGACCTAGAGGAGCAAGACAGCAAACCTGTGCAGTTATCTGAACTGTTCCAGATGAGAGAACAACAAACGCAAAAACCCTAATATGGGAGCATGCCCAGCCAGAGGTTCAGAAAGGAGGTCAAAGTGGTGGAAGCATGAACAGGAGAAAAGTAATCAGAAATGAGGTCAAGGATCAGACAGGGCTTAGTAAGCCATTATTTTTTGTTTTTGTTTTTAAAGATTTTATTTATTTGACAGAGAGAAACACAGCCAGAGAGGGAACACAAGCAGGGGGAGTGAGAGAGGGAGAAGCAGGCTTCCTGCAGAGCAGGGAGCCCGATGTGGGACTCCATCCCGGGTCTCCGGGATCATGACCCGGGGGCTGAAGGCAGTCGCTTAACCAACTGAGCCACCCAGGCGCCCCTTAGTAAGCCATTGTTAAGAACTGTGGCTCTTAACTCTGAAATCAACAGGCTATGGAAGGTTTTAAACAGATGGGGACATGATCTAACTCATTTTAAAATAAGCACTCTGGCAGCTCTTTTTGGTTACACTGTAAAGGAGAAAGGAAAGAATCAGGAAGGGTTGTAGTCTAAAATAATGGGGGATTGGATTAGGTTATTAGTGGCCATGGTGAGAAGTGGCTAGATTCTAGATTTATTTCAAAGGTAAAGGCCACAGAATTAGATGGAGGGTATAAGAGAAGAGAAGAATAAATGTTTTGGTTTGAGCAACTAAAGGGGGAGTGGCCATTTACCAGGTTTAAGGAGACTGGTGGACTTTTGGAGTAGTTTGGTGTTGCACAGGTTAAGTTTGAGATGTCAAACAAGCTAACTGGAGTCTCAGATTCAGAGAAGTCTGGGGCCAAGATACAAACTTGGCAGTTAAGAGTAAGGATGGTGGGACTCCTGAGTGGCTCAGTGGGCTAAGCGCTTGTCTTTGGCTCAGGTCATGATCCTGGAGTCCTGGGATCAACTCCCGCATCAGGTTCCTTGTTCTTCAGGGAGAATGCTTCTTCTTCTGCCTGCTGCTCTTCCTGCTTGTACTCTCTCCGATTAATAAATGAAATCTCAAAAAAAGAACAAGAATGGTATTTAGAAGCAGTAAGCCTAGATATCACAAGGGAGCAAGCAGAGAGGCCTGAGCCCTGGAAATTTCAATATTCAGAAGTCAGAGAGATGAGAAAGCATTAAGAATGACTAGAAGCCAGTGCTATAAAGATAACTAGCGGAGAGTATGCAATTAAGGGGGGATTTTTTTGCTTAAGATATCAGAAGTTACGGCATGTTCATATGGAAATGACCCAATAGTGAGGGGTAATACATGAGATGGGAAGGACAGATGGAGATGTCCTGGAGTAAACAAGAAAGAATAAATTTAGTGTATAGGTGAAGAGTCAGCCTCTTTCAGGAATATGGACAGGTCATCCACAGTAACAGAAGTATGATAGTAGATGGATAGATGTGATGCGGGAAAACTGAAGAATTCTCCCGAGTACTTCAGTTTTTAAGTGAAGTAGGTGGGAAGGTCAACAGTTTGAGGGAGATCACTTAAGTGACTACAGGAAACCAAGTATGGTTATTGGGCAGCACCAAGAGCACATCTGAGGTCTGGAATCAGGTCAAATAGACAAGATTTTTCTGCTTGTGACCAAATGAACACAGTGACAGTAAGTCCTTTTATGCTTTTGTGGCTCCAATTCTTAAATTTACTTTTGTGCCCTGCCTCCAAACCCCCTGTTTTTGTATTATTTATGAATCACAGTTTTACTTCAAAATTTTAAAGCTTAACTATATTTTCACTTATTTTTTAATCCTAAAAGAATGTCAAAAAAACCCTTTAGTGACCATTGCCATTTTGAGTTTAGTTTATTTCAATGGAAACTAAATTCTTACTCAGATACTTTATTGTTCATTTGTGATTAATGTTCATTTCTGGTATTTTTCAGCACACCTAATTGATAAAGTCAAAATCAAAGGCTATTACGCATTCAAACTGACTGAAGAAAAATCTAAACCCAGATTTGGATTCTTCACATCTGACTTCAAAGCGAAATCCTCAGTTCAGCTTTATAACAACCTGATCAGCAACAGTGGCTTCCCTTCTGAGAATACCAGTCCTAGATGCAGTCAGACTCAAAGAAACAGAGAGTGCATGGTCTGCTTATTTCTTGTGCAAAAGAAACCACTGATATTCTTTGGTTGTTGCTTCTTTTCCACCCTGGTTATACTTTTATCAATTACCATTTTTCATAAGCGAAAGAGAAGAAAAATTTGGAAAGCAAAAAACTTACAACACATACCATTAAAGTAAGGCCACAGAAAGTTCTTAGTCAAACTGTCCATTTCTGTCTGCATGACAGAAAATCTAAAAATTCACTCCAGTTTCATATACTGGTAACTAATAGAAGACAATCTGAAATACTAGTGGTAACCAAGGTGATGACAATCAAGGTCTCTGCCATATGGTTCAAATGAATTTTCAGTTAGGTGTTCACATTGCTGAATTCAGTTCCTACATCTGAAGATAAAGGCTTTACCCAGACAGTAAGCTGTGAGGATTATCTGATATACTGCTTCATTAAGTGTAATAAGCTATTTATCCAGCATTCTCTAGCTTCCTTCTATAAATACCAAACCTACATATAATAACAAAAAAAATGCAACTTTCACTAGACTCCACGGCGAAATTTTCAATTCTTAACGCTGGATATTATTCTGTCACTTCTAACGAGGTGCTTTTCCCCTTTAGAAAATACATAATAGGGACAGCAGTGCTCATTTATCAATTCCAGCATAGACTCTTAAGCATATCGATGCTAGTTTTTCTCAATAGAAATAAAAATCATCACTTACAAAACATGCTACTTTATGAAGTCCCTCCTTGTATCAGATCTGATTTAAAACACAGAACTTCTATAAGTCATCTCATGGGAAGATCACAGAACTAAGACTACAGAGCTAAACCCAACTGCCTGTGGAGACAGCAGTCATTCAACCTCAGTGTAACAAATTTCCTCTTTAGACAAAATGGGAGTTATTCCTCACTCGGGTTTTTGTGAGGCAACAGATCTTACATACTTTGAAAGCTAAATATCCTAAAATGATACAAAGTCTTTTTATTATCAAGTCCTCAAAGGATCTTGTTATTCCATAAGACCTGCTCTCCTGAGGAGCTCCACTATTGTGTATATACAGGGACCTCTCAAAAAGGTATAGAATGCAGCTCTATCTGGACCTTGCAACTGTGCCTTTGGATACAATTCAGAATGTTGATGGTCTGAAGGAGTTAAAACTTTTCCACTGCATCTTTTGAAGCTGGGATTCAGTAAATTCTTAAATCTGAATTAGGAGTTTGACTTTCTTGAACTCTTCTAAGATTCATTCAGTGTATTCTAAATTTTAGAGGAAAAAACCTGAATGTAAACCCATTCATATCTATTCTTTAGGTTAGTCAACATTTAAATAACCACCCATTTCACATAATAGCTAATCACTGTCCATACTCTCCAAGAACTTACTGAGTCAAAGTAAAGCTTTTTTTGTTCAAAAAACCTTGGTAGGAAACGATCCTAAATTAAGGCAATTTTGATTGTTTTTCAGGGCTACCTGTCAGAAGCCAAATTTCGTAGGTAATGGAGATTCTAATTGATATTGAATAGAAGGAAATTTCAAAGATACTGTAATGAGGTAACACAATTGGTCAAGTAAATTCAAGATTGATGGGAAATCAGTTTGCTTTTTGGCTGGGGTTTTCTATTTTCCTTGCCCCACTGTAGCCACTCTCCCAGCTTTGGCAGTTTTTATGCTTTTTGTTTTCGATTTTTGGTATTTCCTCTTTGAAAAAAACTCACATAGTTGACCTAAGGCTATCACAATTACAACTAGTTGTTCTACTGTAACTATGTGGAAAGACACATTTAAAACCACCACTTGGCTGTTTATTTTTTTCTTTGTGCCACATGAATTCACCAAAGTTCCAGCGAATATATTTTTTTAAGATTTTATTTATTTATTCAATAGAGAGAAACACAGCTAAAGAGGGGACACAAGCAGGGAGAGCAAGAGGGAGAAGCAGGCTTCCTGCCAATGTGGGGCTTGATCCCGGGTCTCCGGGATCATGACCTGAGCTGAAGATAGTCACTTAACTGAGCCACCCAGGCACTCCTCCAGTGAATATTCTTATAGGAATTATCAGTTGAACAACTTTTTAAAATATCCAGTATCTTGAAAAAGAAATATGCATATTCAGTCATAGGAATAACAAAGATTTAGAATTAAGGTTTTGCTTTTCTGGTGTCTGGACACTTTGTGCTCAGATTTAAAAGTATCTTGTATTCAGTTTACCATTAACCTTCAATACTTTATGTCCTTAAATTCAGAGCTGAGGTCCTTTTCCAAATTTGTTACCATGCCATAAACTCCCCCAGTCAAGTCGCAAACCAATGCTTATGGTCCTAACACCTGGGAACTATGTTTTTAAACCATCATCATACAAGAATCCTTGGGTAAGTATTTCATCTAAAATACGATAGGTTATACTATTCAGGTTTCTCCCAAACTCATTTAAAAATAAAATGTCAGGCACCTTGGGTGGCTCCGTTGGTTGGACGTCTGCCATTGGTTCGGGTCATTGGGATCAAACCTGGCATGGCTCCCCGATTAGCAGGGAGTCTGCTTCTCCCTCTGCTTCTGCCCCTACCCCCTGCTCATTCTCTCAAATAAAATATTTAAATACATATATATATAATGTCATTTTAAACTGATGGCTTTTGACAGAATAATATTTTCAGAACTTAGGCCTGGGACTTGCTGGGGGGAAAAATTCTCTTAAAATCTAATTCTGTTCTATTTTGTGTGTGGTATTAGTTTGTATATTCAACGTAACAACCCTGTCTTTCACAAACAAATCTGATACATATGGAAAATATTACAACATAACCATGATGTTTAAAAATCTTCTGTAAAATAGATGGTCAGTACATTTTGACTAATTATTGAATTCTCAATGTAATTTACTCCAAATAAACTGGTTTATGCTGATTATTTGTATTCACCAACAATCTGGCCAATTTTAAGAACCATAAAATATGAATGGGTCTGGTGTATAATTGGATTCTGCCCAATATTGCCCTTGCCCATCTTCCCAAACTGTGTGCATCCTGGGTAACTTTGGAGTATGTTTTCTCATTATAAAATGTGGGTATCTTAAACCTCAGAGGTGGGAAAACACACAAGTGCTTATTATCCATTGCAGATACAGAAGACAAGGAATTCTTCCCAGGGGAATCTAGATTTTTCCTTACCACATCCAACTTAAGTGAAAATCACTCCTTAGCTACAACCAGACTCCACTAGTTATCCCGTGAAGTCTAGCCCATCATGTCAACCCACTTTGCTCTGGGAAATTGCACTTAACTCCCCATAGCTGCTACCACTGCCTATACCCTGGCATTCTCAATTTTAATACCATTATCCCTCTAGAATATTGCCATTAGGAAACTTCTTCCTCAACTCTCAAAAATCAGTTTTGAAATCCTCAATAACTTCCAAAACACTTTTCAGTCCCGTTGGTATTACTGAGTCTTTATACTTTGGGTACCATTAACTCAGCAAATAGCTATGTGCCCGGCCATTACTGTTCCAGGCACTTGGACCATCACAGAGAAAAGATCCATCATCACAAAGGTTACATTCTAACAAGGAAAAAAGCATACAATGAATACAAAACAAACTATATTACATTCTAAATGTTACAAAAACCAGTGAAGCAGAGTTAAGGGTATTATATGCTCAGATGGGGGTGAGGGGTGAATACAATACAGTGATCAAGGGGCTCAGTTAAGTGTCTGCCTTCAGCTTGGGTCATGATCCTAGAGTTCTGGGATCAAGCCCCACATCAGGCTCCCCATTCAGCAGCGAGCTGCTTCTCCTTCTCACTCCTCCTGCTTGTGTTCCCTGTCTCTATCAAATAAATAGAAATCTTAAAAAAAAAAAAAAAGGGTTGATGAAGGCAGGTTTCACTGAAAATGTTTGACAACAGACCTGAATGAAGGTTAAGTTGCCACACCAAAGGGAAAGAACTTCTAAAGGTCCTAAAGGAAAGGTTTTAAGTCTGTAGTATGGAGAACAGCAAGGTCAGTTCAGTTAGTCTAGCAGAACAGTTCAGAGGGAGTAACATTTGAGAGTAGTCTGACTACTGCTGAAGAAGCAAAGCTGATCAGTTAAAAGCTATTATACATTATACTCACCCAAGCAAAACGTGGTTTTTCATTTTCTATGTTATGAAAAATCTCAAAACTTTTAAGTAGGCACAGGTGCCTGGGTGGTTCATTGAGTTAAAGCCTCTGCCTTTGGCTCAGGTCATGATCTCAGGGTCCTGGGATTGGGCTCTCTGGCTCGGCAGGGAGCCTGCTTCCTCCTCTCTCTGCCTACTTACGATGTCAAATAAATAAATAAATCTTAAAAAAAAAAAAAAACAAAAACCCTACACTAAGTAGGCACAATGAATCCCCATGGTTTAGTTTCAACAACTATGAATTCGTAATGTTTCACTTAAAACCCCATCCAGTGCCCTTTCCAACTCCAATTCAAATTATTTCAAAGCAAACTATGCTTATCATTTCATTTACATTTCCTAAAAACTTACCAAGATTAACTCCCTAAAATAAAATACCTAGTTGGTTCATTTAAAATCAAGATCTCAGGAGCCTGGATGGCTCAGAGGGTTAAGCCTTTGCCTTCAGCTCAGGTCATCATCTCAGGGTCCTGGGATCGAGTCCCACATCAGTGGGGAGCCTGCTTCCCCCCTTTCTCTGCCTATTTATGATCTGTCAAATAAATAAAAATCCTTAAAAAATAAATAAAATCTAGATCTCAGTAAGCTCCATACGTTCCAAAGGGTGGCTCAACCCCCCCCCCCCCCCCCGGATTAAGAGAGCAAGAGAGCACAAGCAAGGGACAGGCAGAGGGAGAAGCAAGCTCACTGCTGAGTAGGCAGTCCAACATGGGGCTCGATCGCATGACACTGAGATTATGACTTGAGCTAAAGGCATTCGCTTAACTGACTGAACCACCCAGGCACCCCTCCTCTTCTTAATACATGTCCTTAAAAAAAAATACCTTACTTTGAAGGCAGAGCCTACACTTCTCTGATGGATTTAATGTGTAGTGTGCAAGCGAAATCAAGGTTGAGTGTTTTGCCTGAGAAACTGGAAGCCTGGAGTTTCCATCAAATGAGATGAAAAACTGAAAGAGGTTACGGGCAACCCTGCTAAGTTAGTCCAGTGTGTTAATACATTTCAAGTGTGACATAGAATTAAGAGATTCTGGAAGGGTTATCAGTTTCTAAAAATATCAAGGACTAGCATGTGGGAATAATGGCTGAAGTAGGGTAGAGTGTCAAGATTGAGAGCATTTTAGACATGTTTACCACGAACACTAATTAACCTTATCACTTTGTTCCTCCCTTCCACAAGTTACTGGCATACTGACAAGTGACTCAAGCACAAGCACACTTACCTCACGAATATTCACATTTATGCCTCTACAAAATTAGATACCTACAGAACCTCCCCCAAAAGCTCTACATCCAATGATGAACAATTAGTCACATGGGTGTTGCCGGTCACTGGTACTACATTCATTCCACCTGCCTGAAATGCCCTTGATATTCCTTAAAAAATTCAAGCCATTTCTCCCACGAAGTTCTACTAGAAAAAACAATTTTACTCCTTGTTACTGTCCTTAGCACACTACAATTTACTTCTGAACAGTTTAACTGCCAAATAGTTGGAAAGGATTATTAGTTTAAAAAAAAACCCCAGGGTTGCCTGGATGGCTCAATCTATAGCTTGGTACTCCCTCTCCTTCTGCCCCTCCCTCTGCCCCCTCATGCTCACTTGCGCTCTCACACTGTCTCCCTCAAATAATTAAAATCTTTAAAAAGAAAAGAAAAACCCCTAAATCAGTATAGCTTTTATTGCATGTTTAAAATACCACAAATAGGTCTGAAAAATAGTCCGGCTTCTTGTTGTTTCTGCAGATGGACAGCTGTAAGAAGAAATAAAAGATCTGTCAATTCCAATCAATACCCTCCAAAACAAGTTCTACTCTAAATATTCTAAAACATCATTTAAGATTCTGACTTATTGGGGTGCCTAGGTGGCTCAGAGAGTTAAGCCTCTGCCTTAAGCTCAGGTCATGATCTCAGGGTCCTGAGATCAAGGCCCGCACTGGGCTCTCTGCTCAGCAGGGAGCCTGCTTTCCCCTCTTTCCCTGTCTGCCTCTCTGCCTATGTGTGATCTCTGTCAAATAAATAATTAAATCTTAAAAAAATTCTGACTTACTAGCTCACAGTAAAAACGCACGCACATTTCTTACTCTATTTACTGTATTCCAGAATGTAACCCATTTTCTGCCATTACAACTCCACTTTCAGACTCTTAGTAAATTAAAGCCTCTAAAACTAAATCAGTAAGGAAACTTAAAAACACTGCAAGAACCTACCTCAGATCTTATTCATCAGCCTGCTGAACTGTTCCTTTTTCAGAAACATAGATACCATCCAAAAATTTTCTGATATCCTTGTTTTTAACTGTTGTGGCTTGCTGAATCAAAGCGGCTATTAACAGTAAAAAAGAAGGAAATTACATTACCAGCCAAACTCATCTTAAAATAAGAGGATTTTATTATATGCCATACTTAAAATGAAAAAGCTCACCCAATGAGCAGAATACCCTGTATTCAACGACAAGATTTTAAACAAAATTTTGTAGCCATAATTAGGCATAGTAAACATACAAACCTGAGTTCGATACAAGTTCAATGTCATTTCCTTCAAGAATTAACTCATCTTTTTGGGCTTGAGATACAGAACAGGCAACACCTAAAAAGGATAAAAGGTACATAGAGTAAACAAACAATGAGATCTGTACAATACTTAATTTAAAAACATTTCACATAGCGGGGCACCTGGGTGGCTCAGTTGGTTAAATGGCTGCCTTCAGCTCAGGTCATGATCCCGGAGATCGGGGATCGAGCCCTGCATCGGGCTCCCTGCTCAAGGGGAAGCCTGCTTCTCCCTCTCTCACTCCCCCTGCTTATGTTCCCTCTCTAGCTGGATTTCTGTCAAATAAATAAATAAAATCTTTAAAAAACAAAACAAAAAAAAAACCATTTCACATAGCAACTTAGTCTACCTACAATTTTACACAAAAATGACACTGAGATTCTGATTTTCTAGGACCTGAGTTAATCTGGGCAAAATCTTGTTTGTGTTCCTGCTTGAATCAATCTGTTCCATAGTTAAGACTTTCAGTGATTCAGTCAAGGAGTATGAGAAGATATATTCAGCTAAGGCAATTTAACGGTCCACATCCTTTTTAGCAAATCCTACTCCTACTGCATAGATTTGGTACCTCTCAAGTTTTTTATATAAGAGTTCCCATTAAAATGCTGTTGACCATAGCTAATACCACACAGTATTTTTGTAAATCCATTAAATGGTACTAAGAGGTCCTTCTTCCCACCCCAAAGGAATCAAGAAGTATCAAGAGAGCACTAAGCTAGCTAGCTAGCTTATTTGAGAGAAACTCAGCCAGAGGGAACTCAAGTAGGGCCAGTGAGGGAGGGAGGAGCAGGCTTCCTGCCAGAGCAGGGAACCTGATGCACGGCTAGACCCTGGGACTCCGGGATCATGACCTGAGCAGAAGACAAATGCTTAACGATTGAGCCACCCAGGTGCCCCACATCGGGCAAGAGAGCAGCACTAAGCTTTAAATTTTCTAACGTTGGGGCACCTGAATGGCTTAGCCAATGGAGCATGCAATTCTGGATCTCCGGGTTATGTGGAGATGACTTAAAAATTAAAAATATTCTTTTTTTTTTTTTTAATTAAAAATATTCTTAATGGTTCTGTGTTTACTATGTATCAAGCAAGAACTGTTCCAAGAGAATTTTACTTTTAATTCATTTAGCCATGAGATGTTCCCAATTTCAGATGAGTAAAATGAGCTCAAGGTAGATGACCTGCCCAAAGTTGAAGGAGAACTGAAATTTGAACCTAGCCAATCTATGCTATTAACCACTATTCAAAAATTTTTTTTTAGGATTTCAGTTTGCAACACCCCCTGAAACTACTCCAATGTGTAAGGCTTTAAGAATCACAATCAGGGGCGCCTGGGTGGTTCAGTGGGTTAAAGCCTCTGCCTTCGGCTCAGGTCATGATCTCAGGGTTCTGGGATGGAGGTCCCATCGGGCTCTCTGCTCAGCAGGGAGCCTGCTTCCTCCTCTTTCCCTGCCTGCCTCTCTGCCTACTTGTGATCTCTATCAAATAAATAAATAAAATCTTTTAAAAAAAGAAATAATCAATACGAATACAACATAAAGCCTTAACAAGAATTATTACACACATAATAAAAATGAACAATTCTGAAATAAATACGGATTTACAGCCAGCTCAAAACACCAGTCTTTACAGGTAAACATTTCTGAGCCGTATATAAAGATATGCACATACCTGTCCTCATCCGAACCCTACGGATATATTTTTCACCCAAGAAATTTCGTATTTCAACAAGAGAACCATTCTCCTGAATAACAACGTTGATGGGGAAGTGAGCATACACAGACCTCATCTTGTAACGAAAGCCCTGTTAAGTAAACAAATTGTTAACAAAGCTGAGCAATTTGAAAGACAAATCCAGTTTTTAAATTTTGTGGGGTGCTTACATTATTTATAATTTAGTCCTCATATAGCACTCATTGTCAAGATTCTGTAATAACAGTCACCTGTCCCAAACCTTCCACTGTGTACATGTTTCTGACTCTCTTCAACAGACTATAAAACTCTTTAAGGAAGCATTATACTACCTCCTATGACCACAGTAAGCAATGCCAGCTTTAAAAAATGAGAGTCCCAAAGTCCTTCATCTTGGACACTAGACTAACATAAGGTAAACCAGATGACAAGAATTCAGACAGGCCCTCTGCCCTGGAGAAACTTAGCCTGGTAGCAAGGGTAAATAGGGGAAATGACCCAACAGGCTTACAATGGAGTTGAAGGGTGCCATTACAAGCCACACTCTGAAAGGGCTGAGTTTTAGCAAAGACAGCAACATGAACTTTAAAGGCTGGGGGTGGGGTGCCTGGGTGGCTCAGTTAGTTAAGCGCCTGCTTTCCTGGCCTAGAGACCAGGGATCAAGTCCCACATCAGGATTCCTGCTCGGCGGGAAGCCTGCTTCTCCCTCTCTCACTCCCCTACTTGTGTTCCCTCTCTGGCTGTGTTTCTCTTTGTCAAATAAATAAAATCTTTTTTTAAAAAAAAGGGCTGGGGGTAGGGAAAGTTGTAAAGAGAATATTGACACCAAATATGCTTTTAGGGAAGTAGAGAGCACAGAAAGGCGGTCCAGCTTTTTCTATCCCTTCAAGGGGCCCTAGTGGTTAAGTGGCATGCCAATAAGAAATCAAAGCCTATCCTAGGTGCTACATTTTCTCTATAAAAACTAAACTAAGGGGCGCCTGGGTGGCTCACTTGGTTAGGCCACTGCCTTCAGCTCGGGTCATGATCCCTGAGACCTGGGATCGAGCCCCACATCGGGCTCCCTGCTTGGCAGGGGGCCTGCTTCTCCCTCTCTCACTCCCTCTGCTTGTGTTCCCTCTCTGTGTTTCTCTCTGTCAAATAAATAAGTAAAATCTTAAAAAAAAAAACAAAAAAAAAACCTAAAACCAAAACCACCACCATACATCCTGAAGCTATGACTTTTGTGTGAAAAAAACACCATCAGCCTACTACTAAGACCATCTAGTCTTTACTCACATTTATCACTTAATCCTGAAGACCCATGGATGCCTATTATAAACCGCGGAAGATTACCCTTCCCCAAATATCCCAATAAATCACAGGCATAATCTATGTTCTGTAGTAGACATTCATGTTGCATACATTCATTAGAGCTGAGAAACTTCCCCTTCCAAGCGAAGCAGTCTGATCCATCTGCTTACCAGTGTAACGCCCTTGATCATGTTCTGTACATGACTACAGATAGTGCGGACAGTAGCCAGTTCTTTTCTATTTCCCCACCATTTGTCAACTCGGAGCTGTAACAGAACAAAAATTTCATGATTCTTCCCAGTATAAGGAGGCTTGAAAGAAAAATTCACTTAGGGAATTACTCTAGATCCGAGTATTAGCCCTAATTAAAGCAATCACATATAAAGTCCTCAATTATTATCCTTCTTACTACTATATATCACAAAACACATTTCACAAAGGAATGTCAATTCAGAAAAACTGATTTTTCAAGCTGCGTTCTACTTCACCCCTAGAAAGCTAAAAATATCACACTTATAAGACCTGTTTCCTAATATTCCTACAAAAGCAACACGAGGAAAACACTGTAACAGTATTAAAATTTTGATGCTAATGATGACTATGGTACTAACACTGAGCTTTATAATCTACTCAGAATCTGCTTTCTCAACTTCACTAAAGCAATACCACCAACATTAGCTACATTTTTGGACACCCAATTTCAGGCTAAAACAATGAACCTCATTTTTTAATTCCCAGAGCAACCGAATTCGGTGCTACTACATCACCGCCTTCCAAACAAGCAATGGATGCGTCAAAAAACCCGTATCTCACCCTCTTCTTTTTCTTTCCAAGAAGACTGAGTTCTACATTGATGTGATTGAAGTCCCTTCGCAGGGTTCCTCTGGGGCCCTTCACAATAACTGTGCGTCCCTTCAGCGTGATGTCGACTAAAAGAGAACATCTTTGTGAGGCCTCAGAAGAAGGTACAAAGCAGATAATAAAGACGTAGTAAGAGCACAAACATCAGGTCTCATACCATTTTCTGGAATGTCGACAGTCTGATTGCTGAGAATGGTCTTCATTCTGAAACAGAAACACCTGGGGTTACGAGACCGGCACGGGGCCTGTCTGCTGCCACAACACCCTGCACCGAGCTCCACTCCTCCCGGAGACCCGCAAGCAGAACGCCCGGGGCGGACACAGGAGGACCCACCAGAAGAGAAGCCCTCTCTGAGTCCTGCCCAGGAAAGAGCAGCTCCCAGGCAGATATCAGGAGCACAACAGGCGAACTCCCACTCGGAGCAGCCCTAGCAGTCCCATTACGGCGGCGCCTGCCCGGCAGGGCGGGTGTAACCCTACAAGCCCAATACAGCTCTCGAATCCCAAGGCCGCGAGATCCATACGGAGCTCGCCTCGCTGGGGAACAACCAACATGAAGGATCCGAGTGCCAGACCCGCGCCCCGGGCTAGCTCCGAGCCGATGGCTTCGGATTCCCAAAACTCACAAAATTCAGAAACAACCTTACCTCTCAGCAGATGCGGCAAAGAGAGAGCGTCTTTCGTCATCACGTTCTTGTAGTCCGAAAGGGCCCTGCGTGTGACGTCATGAGCGCGCGACGCTACCAGGCTAAAGCAGGCAATCGCGGAGCAGCTCAAGTCCCGCCGGGTCAGTCGTGCCTCAGGTTACTTGTCGTAAACCGAGCGACGGTGTGTTGATCTGTCTTTCCCGAGACTTATTGATCCCTCGACCCTCCTAGGGAAAAAAAGAGAGGGATGTCTCTACGCTACGGGGGCGCCGCCTGCACCGTGGGGCCCCGGGTGAGCGGCGGGGCGAGCAGGGTGCGGGCCCGGGGTGGAGGGGGCCCCATCTATTTGGAACGCCCGGTAATAAGGCCAGCACTTACTGAGCGTTTACTTTTAGCTAAGTGCTGTTCGAAAATTTTTCGTGTAGTATCTCATTTAATTGTCCCGACACACGATCGGGTAGTCTCTGGTATTGCTTTGTAGGTCCCTCTGGCAGGCGATGAGGGCTCCCCCCCAGCTTATCAAAGTGACCCGAACCCCATATTATTATTGGAGCATTATGGGAGCACTGTGTTGAGCGCGCCAAATTCCTACTTTGTGTGGGTCTCTTTGTCCTAGACACCAGCCTGGGCTGGAAGAACAAAAACCTGTACTCTACCTTTAGCGGCAAAGTGATCAAATGCAGTAGCAATAATGCAGCACCCCAACAGGCTCTCTTTAATTGTTGAAGGTTCTCTTGCGTTGCATGTACTGACTCATGAATTTTAGTGTTTTTTTGGCTGTCTTGTACACGTTTGTGTTCAGATCTAGAAGCTAGTGCTGGGGCGCCTGGGTGGCTCAGTTGGTTAAGCGACTGCTTTCGGCTCAGGTCATGATCCCGGAGACCCGGGATCGAGTCCCACGTCGGGCTCCCTGCTCGGCGGGAAGCCTGCTTCTCCCTCTTTCAGTCCCTCTGCTTGTGTTCCCTCTCTGGCTGTGTTTCTCTCTGTCAAATAAATAAATAAAATCTTTAAAAAAAAAAAAAAAAAAGAAGCTAGTGCTTTCTTATGGTCAGCAAATGTATATTGAGTGACTACCGTGGTTCAAACACAGAATGTAATCTAGAAAATTAGGTTTGGTTTCCCTCCTTTAAGTTCTCTGAAACTAACCAAGCATTATGTCTACATTTTAACACCTATGCCTATCCAAAGACCAAATAAGAGACTTACTGCAGATTTCCTTTTAAACGTTCTTGACTCGACTCAAGAGTGGAAAATTCAAAGCTGTGGCATCTCCAGTTATTGCAGGTTAAACTTTATGACAGACTTTTTGTAGTTAAGTGGGTTACATGAAAGTGTGACATGTTAGCCAGGTCCAAAGGTTTCCAAAACTGTTGTGCCTTGAGCAGTAAACTGTTAGCTCCCATTGTCTTTAGGTTTCATTTGTTCTTGAGACTTCTGATCCTAGATACTGAGCTACCTACAGAAAGCTTCTAAATTGTTCAGCATAATTTCTGTATCATTTCTCTCGTTTTACCCTCTCTTTTAGGTATTAAAATAGGTTCAAACTAAGTTATTTCAAATCTCATTAAAGACATGTCATAATGTGGGGTGCCTGGGTGGCTCAGTTGGTTGGGTGACTGCCTTCGGCTCAGGTCATGATCTTGGAGACCCCGGATCAAGTCCCACATCGGGCTCCCTGCTCGGCAGGAAGCCTGCTTCTCCCTCTCTCACTCCCTCTGCTTGTGTTCCCTCTCTGGCTGTGTTTCTCTCTGTCAAATAAATAAAATCTTAAAAACAAAAACAAACAAAAAAAAATGTCATAATGAATTCTCTTTAGATATTTCGAAGATATTTATGCAGTCCAGTCAGAGCAGTAAGTTCCTTGCCAGATAAAAAAAAGGAATTCTTACAAAATGGACCAGACCTTCAAGATTTTGTATCTGGTGATCTTGTGGACAAGAGCAAGTGGGATGAATATAAAGGAAACTTAAAACGCCAGAAGGGAGAAAGGTAATTGAAATTTTGACAGAAATTCCTTCATTGTGCATTATTTTCAGATATAACCAAGCCCTAGATTATAATTTAATTCACAGTTGGCATATTTAGCTAAACATCATTAGAAGTGATACAGACATAGAACAGGTAAATAGCTGAAATTGTTGGAATCCTCTTCTCTGTGCCCTTTGACCGTTGTTTTTCAGTTTTCCTAGGACTTAGCTATCCTATACCACCTTCTCCCATTAAGCATTCAGCATAAAATTTCTTCATAGAGCAAACTTTATCACCTTGCTACTAGTCAATTTGATCTTGATAAATTTTTCATTGTTACTACATATTGATCTACCTTGTTGCTTCTCCTATTTAACGTACATATGTCCTATGGATACCTTGCCTTAATTCAAAAGAATGGTGAGGGAATTTCACACAGAGAGCAAATTGTTTTGGGGGATCCCTTACCCAACAACTTGTTGTTCACAAGTGGATATAAGTCAAGAGGAACCTGAGGATACATTGTCTTCTCTCCATATTTTAGATTTTTTTTCCTTTTAATAACCGTTATAAATCTGGAATATAGAGCAGAAAGTACACTTGGGGGATCTCTCCTTTTTTGAAGAAATATATAACTTTTTGTCAATATTATTCATCGGGGAATGAGATGATCAGAAACTTCCTCATTCTTTCATTAGGATGGTGTTACTCTGTGACTTTGCAAAAGGTAGATGTGAACATAGTGCTCTGTTAGACACAATTATGAGTGTTTTCTGAAGTGGTTTGAACAAGCCTAAATTTGATTCTCTGTTCTTACTCTTCCTGCAGAAATTATAAGAGTTAACCCAGGATTGTGGGGGGGGGGGGGCACTACACTAAGAATTGTTGTAAAGCAAAATAACTTCAAAGCTGTGTGATTAGTGGGGAGCATATTTGTTAATGGGTAGTTATGTTTGGCTTTCCTCAGGTTAAGACTACCTCCGTGGCTAAAGACAGAGATTCCCATGGGGAAAAATTACAATAAACTGAAAAATACATTGCGGAATTTGAATCTCCATACAGTAAGTTTCAAAGTGTTAAATATCCCTCTTAACTAAAAGTCATAGTGTTTCTGCATATGTGTAACTTAAAATTTAACAAAAACATATCAAAAACAGCAAGCAAAGTGAATAAAGATGTTTAGGGATGCATTATTATCAGTAACGGAAATATATTTAAAAATCATTTTCCCAGGGCACCTGTCTGGCTCAGTCAGTATAGCATGCAACTCTTGATCTTGAGTTTGTGAGTTCAAGCCCCATGTTTGATGTAGACATTACTTAAAAATAAAATTTAAAAAAATTTTTAGGGATTCCTGGGTGGCTCAGTCAGTTAAGTGTCTGCCTTCCACTCAGGTCATGATTCCAGGGTCCTGGGATCGAGTTCAGCATCGGCATCAGGCTCCTTGCTCAGCAGGGAGCCTGCTTGTCCCTCTGCCTGCTGCTCCGCCTGCTTGTGTATGCACTCAATCTCTCTCCCCCTCTCTGACAAATAAATAAAATCTTAAAAAAATTTTTTAAATCATTTGCCTTGCAAAAGAAACAAAAGGTAATTGTATTTCTTAATTTCACATCTAATAGTAAAAAAGAAAAGATTTTTTTTCCCCTGAAACTTAGGAAATGAGGGGCTTTTTTGTATGTTTTATATTACAAATTAAGTCCATGCTTATTGGAAAGAATGTGATGTCAAATGCAAAGCATTATGTATGCAATCCCAAATGTTAACTATTCCACTTTCATTTTTTAGCACATTCCCATCCAGACCTTTGCACATATGAAATATATACATTCATATTGTTTTTAATTTAAAAATGGGATCCTGGGTAGGGGGATGGGTGAGCCTGGTGGTATGTATTAAGAAGGGTATGTATTGCATGGAGCACTGGATGTGGTACATAAACAACGAATCTTGGAATACTGAAAAAATTAAATTAAGTTAAAAAAAATCCAGGGAACCAAGATTCAGAAGCAAAGGTATAAAAAAAACAACGACCAAAAAAAAATGGGATCCTAATATATATACAGTTTGGCAGTTTAACAGCATTTTTGAATAGCGAATTTCTTCATAAACACTTGTAAAGAATGGAAAGTTTGAAATGCCTGATCACAGATTTGCTTCGTTGGTTAATATTTCCAACTGGATTTTATTCCATTCCTTTTTACTCGCAGGTGTGTGAGGAGGCTCGCTGTCCCAACATTGGAGAGTGTTGGGGAGGTGGAGAATATGCCACTGCCACAGCCACAATCATGGTAAGAGCACCCTCAGACTCTGAAGTTTTAGTGTAGAAACTGAAAGGAATATTAATGTCTTTCTCTTTAAAAATGTGCCTTCTGAATCTCTGACCAGACTTTTTGTTACTTATGAATTTGTGAGAAATATGAGGGGTAAAAACCTGATAGAATAATCTAGGCTGATGTGCTCTCAGCCTTCTCTGAATAAATTTATTAATCTATTATTGATTTTACCATGTATGTGACAGTTAATCACGTGCTGCCTTGAGATACCGCTTTTGTTAATTTTTGGAAATGTTATTCATGATGGCTTAACTTTTCCCCTTCTAAACAATAATAAGCATTTATTTTCTCTCTCATAATCCTTCCGTTGCCTGGGGTCCAGCTGATGTTGACTGGGCTAGAACTAGACTGCAGGAAGTAAGTTGAAGTCTTAGGGTTCAGGTGTGCTCCACAGGGCTTTGTTCTCCTTAGACCAGCAGGTCTCCAAGCTGAATCTTCATCATGAGGAATGGAAAGAGCACCTGAGGGGAAGCCAGCCATCCAGGCACATTTGAGGCCTCTGCTCTCTCCTGCCTGCTATCATTCTGTTGGCCAAAGTAAATCACATGGCCAAGTTGAACAGCAACAGAGGTAGAGACATAAGCTCCTCCCCCAGCAGGAGGGCCCTATGAGTTAAATGCAAAGCGTGAGGATATATAATCTTATATGGTGGAGTCAGAATTGGCACTAACTGTGCACTCAACCGTATTTACCCAGAGGGGTTTGCAGATTGAGATACTGGGATTAAATCTAAATTGTGTGCAACTGAAAGTTCATACTTGTCTGGGAATGTCTGAGTTGTACAGGAGGAGCAGAAGGCTATTTATCTGAGGAATCAAGGATTCTTATGAAATAGAGCTGATAGTGGAGCTCATCCAAGTTACAGAACCTGAGTTCTTGAAGGAAGGTGTGATTCTGAACCCTCCATATTGAAAATCTCTGATTTCTTCCTTTGCCTGGCCTTTCCCCACTGACTCATGACTGGTTTCTGGGAAGAGTTCATTGTTCCAATAAATCCCTATGGGATGTTGGGACCATAGCTATGGATCCCACCCCCCACCCCCTCAGGGGGAGGGGTTAAACGTAAAGAGGAGCCTTCTCTTCTAAATCTCAACCCATCACTTTTCAGCTTTGAAACTCCAGTGGCCCCAGAAAAAACACCTGCAATGGCTACACTTGGTGGGGGGGAGGGGGACAGACATGGAGCATGGAGGTGACCTGTAGCAGTGGAAGCAGTGTCCTGAAGAATAACCCAGAGGAAGCAGATTTTATCTGTTTTCTGTTTGATCTGTTTAACAAGAAGGAGCTGCGCCTTCTGTTCAACTCCCACAGAGACCTATGTGTTGATATGTTAATTGAATATTTTATTTCCTTTAAAATCATTTTTATTAACATTGAACAGGTCCAAAAGGATCTTTATAAACTATATGAGGTTTTAAAGAGTAATAGTATAATGGACAGCCTTATAGTTTGAGAGTGGAACATTAACATTTTCCTCAAACCCCACTGTACAACCTTATCTGATCTCATCATCTTTTTTTTTTCCCTTTAACGATTTTTTTTTTTTTTAAGTAGGCTCCACACCCAGCATGGAGCCCAGTGTAGGGCTTGAACTCTTTTTTTTTTTTTTTAAGACTTTATTTATTTGACAGAGAGAGAAATCACAAATAGGCAGAGAGGGAGGCAGAGAGAGAGAGGAGGAAGCAGGCTCCCTGCTGAGCAGAGAACCCAGTATGGGCCTCAATCCCAGGACCCTGAGATCATGACCTGAGCCAAAGGCAGAGGCTTAACCCACTGAGCCACCCAGGCGCCCGGGACTTGAACTCTTGACCCAGAGATCAATATCTGAGCTGAGATCAAGGATTAAATCTTTAACCATCTGAGCCACCCAGGCGCCCTTCCTTTAACACTGTTTTTAATTCTGAGCTTCTCATCTCCTTTTCTTTCCACTTTTGTTATATATATTTGTTTTCCTTAACTGTGTTTTGTTATCTTTGAATGTTTCAAATTTCATATAAGCAGAATCAAACTATATTCATTTTTTGTAACTCGCTTTATTCTCTCAGCATATGTCCTTTAGGTCATCCATCTGTGTGATTTAAATTATAACATCTTTATTCTAGCTGATGGGTGACACGTGTACAAGAGGTTGCAGATTTTGTTCTGTTAAAACTGCAAGAAATCCACCTCCACTGGATGCCAGTGAGCCCTACAACACTGCAAAGGCAATTGCAGAGTGGGGTCTGGATTATGTTGTCTTGACGTCTGTGGATCGAGATGGTTAGTGCGTCATAATTGCCTCTTCCAGGAATTGGCCCTTACTAACCTGTGATGTCATCTTAAGCAGTGGACTCTTTTGTTTCTAGATTTGCCTGATGGAGGAGCTGAGCATTTTGCAAAGACTGTAGCATCCTTAAAGGAAAGGTACTTGTTTTTGCATTTGCTTATGTAATTTGAGGACTTTTCTTTAGCCTATCTAAATTCAGTTTCTTTAAGGTGTTTACCTTAAAGCAGAGATTATTAACCTTTAAGGGATTATAAACCCTCTGATAACCTCCTGGAAATTATGTGGTCTTTTCTCCAGAAAAAGTGTATTCAAACGTACAGATACATATTTGCATATAATTTTAGGGATTCAGCAGCACAGATTTATGGACATTTAGGCCATAGGAGCTGTCCTTCATATTTGAGTGTCAGTTTAAACTTTGAATAGTTGTTAAAAGATGTATAAAACTGCAGACTTCCCGGCACTAATTTTGAATAAATCATCATCTAGAAGTATGTAGAATGAGATAAGCTCCCATATTGTTAGAGTATGCAATGCTTGATATAGATTTTATCCATATTCATATGCCGTGGGAAATTTACCCATGATCCACATTTTATTAATATATAATCCCATCTATTTAAAAAGCATTTAAAAAGGCGTTATGCTTACTTCCTACAGCTTAGTGCTAGTTGAACATCTAGCACTTGGTAAATGTTTTTTAATGATTTCCCCCAGTGTTTTCAATTTTTTAAAATAGTTTACTTTAAAATGTTCTGTTTGCAACCCACTAAATTGCTTTCACAAACTACTGATGAGTCTTACCTTTACAATGAAAAAAACCGAGTTATAAGCTACATTCTTTCAACATCTCTTTTATCTGTGAGAGGGTCTGTACGTGGTCCTTTTTACATCTGTTCTCTCAGGAAACAGCTCCAGAAACTCTGCCACTGGGTTTGTGAAAAAATTTATCAGCTGTCCTAGTCATTTCTGCTGCTGTCAGAGAGAACAGAACTATGGCCTAGTTCACATTTTAATGCTTGAATGCATAGATATAGCCAGAATATAAATAAGAAGATTAATGTTTAACTTGTATTTCATTTAAGCAAAGCTCATGACTCAGCAACTCAGAAAATCATTTTCAAAACCCACAGCACTTGTGAAATACTTGCCTGAGGAAAGGAAAGGATGACACTATATGATACATTTTTTAAAAAATCAGAATTAAGCAATCAAATACTGTTTGCATTCACATAAGAAATGTTCCAATTTACTGTCCAAAGAATAAAAAGATACTATATATTTCATGTTTTAATGTTTATATTTTAATTCTTTTGAGCAACTTTTCTTAATACTTGCTCAATAAAGTATAAGTCTATTAATCTCAAAATTTATTCCGATCATTATTTGCAAGCAGATCTGTTTTAACCACTATGTGCATAGTATTTGGTGTTCAGGGTGGCTTTTTTTTTTCATGTAATGGCTTATAGATGAACATTTGTATGTTCATGCTTCCCTTGGCAGGATTCTAAAGATTACTGTGTTGAAACTGATACTGAATGAGTACTGGTAATTTCTGTTTTGAGCAACAGTTATGTCATTTCTTTGCCTCAGTTTGATACTTATTTTTTTTCCCCATAGGAACCCAAAAATTCTTGTGGAATGTCTCACCCCTGATTTCCGAGGAGATCTAAAAGCAGTAGAAAAAGTTGCTCTATCAGGATTGGATGTATATGCACACAATGTAGAAACAGTTCCAGAATTACAGAGGTGATTTCATGTATAGAGCAACACTGGCAAGTTTGGAGGGCCAGAATCTGCTATATTTTCTCACTTTCTATTTGACTTTTACAAAATTAGCTGTCTTTTTTCTGCCTATTTTTCTTAACAAAAGCAATATATATGTATTATAGGAAAATCAGAAAATATAGCCAACAAAAAGAGCATATGCATCACCTGTAATATTGCCACCCAGTAATATCAATTACTGTAAAAACCTAAATGTATATATTTATATGCATGTACATATGCACATCATGAGCATCTTTTTTTTTTTAATGTTATTTATTTATTTGAGAGAGAGGGAACATGAGAGAGAGGAAGCATGAGAGGGGAGAAGCAGACTCTCTGCTGAGCAGGGACCCTGATGTGGGACTCGATCCCAGGACTCCAGGATCATGACCTGAGCCGAAGGCAGTTGCTTAGCCAACTGAGCCACCCAGGCGCCCCTTTCTTTTTTTTTTTTAAATAGTATCATATTGCAAGTGCCAATGAGTTATTTTTTTCAAAGAATAGTTTTCAAAAAAAAAAAAAAAGATTATACCAGAGCAACTACTCTGACTGTAATTCGAAAAAGAAAAGACCTTTAAAAACACATTTGGCGGGCACTTGGGTGGCTCAGTGGGTTAAAGCCTCTGCCTTTGGCTCAGGTCATCATCTCAGGGTCCTGGGATCCAGGCCCACATCGGGCTCTCTGCTCAGCAGGGAGCCTGCGTTCTCCTTTCTCTCTGCCTGCCTCTCTACCTACTTGTATCTCTCTCTCTGTCAAATAAATAAAATAAAATCTTAAAAAAAAAAACAAACACGCATGGATGGCTCAGTTGTTAAGCGTCTGCTTTGGGCTCAGGTCATGATCCTAGAGTCCCAGGATCGAGCCCTGCATCAAGCTCTCTGGTTGGCAGGAAGCCTGCTTCTCCCTCTCTCACTCCCCGTGCTTGTGTTCCCTCTCTCGCTGCATTTCTCTCTATCAAATAAATAAATAAAATCTTAAAAAAAAAAAAAAACCCACATTTGGCAGGCACTAAAATATGCAATAAGTGATACAAAAGGAATACTGTTATTCATATGTATTTTCAATCTCTTAAAAAATAGGTACTGTTCTTTCTAATAATGTTAGTAGTTAGGAAAATTTATAGATTTTTATGCCACATTAATGGCCATATTCATATTTCAAAAGATGAAAATTAATTAAAACTTCAGGCAAGATTAATACATTTATTTAATTTTAGTATGGTATATTTGCAGTGATCCTAGTAGCTGCTACACATTATCTGTATTACAGAACTCAAAAAAAGTATGGTAAACAATAACCAACATTTCCACTAAATCATAAACATTAGGGAGCATAACAACGTCAATGGAGAAATACTTTCTTTTTTTTTTTTTTTTAAGATTTTATTTATTTGACAGAGAGAAACACAGCCAGAGAGGGAACACAAGCAGGGGGAGTGAGAGAGGGAGAAGCAGGCCTCCTGCCGAGCAGGGAGCCTGATGTGGGACTCGATCCCGGGTCTCCGGGATCATGACCTGAGCCAAAGGCAGTCGCTTAACCAACTGAGCCACCCAGGTGCCCTGAGAAATACTTTCTTAGAGTAATTGTGTTCAGTATTGTCGGTTTTGTGGTTATTTTTAAATTCACAAATTGGTTTCCTTCCTTCTTGTGAACTGGTCTCTGATTAAAAATAACAGCAAGTCAGTTACACAAAATAAAGGTGCATTAGGATTTAAATGAATACTGGATTAACATCAGCTAATCAGCAACTCTGTCCTTTTGGCCTTCTCACCATTTAAAATGTGGTGGTTTGGCGGCTCTTGAGGTCTAACACACAGCCTGCTCCAGCCCTGTCATTTCTCATGATACTACCACCAGTGGGTGCCAATTTCCCTGCTTTCACTTAAGAAACATTATCCTTTCCAGTGAAAATTCCAGAATCATGCATTTTTTTTACCTAAGAGATGTCAGTGTCGTATACTCACCAGCAGAGGGCAGCTTGGTCTTTAGAAACTGAACATAAAAGTTTCAGACCTCTGAAATGTGGGTTCATGGTAAACAGTTTTTCCTTTGTTCAGTATTAAGATTATCTTACCTCCACCCTTTTTCTCTTCTTACTCGACTATCCCTTACAATCATTCTCAGCTTCGAATTTCAGTTTCTCAATGAGCAATTCATAAAATGTTACTTCCGTTCTTGTTTTCTGTGCCCCAGGCTTGAAAGGCCTTAAAAGTAGACAGAACTAGGGGGCCCAGTGAAGCCTGATTTTCTTTACAAAAGTGAAAGCTAGGTATTCGTTCACAAATGCTGGTATTGAACCACATAGTGTGTAATGTAATGTCCAGAATGTCCTTTCCTGGTCTTTTAGAGGGCTTGCATAAGTACGTGCTTAGTTGAGCTTGTGGTTATTCTTGCTTACAGCACCTCTCCTGTTTTCAAGGAAAGTTCGTGATCCCCGCGCCAATTTCAGCCAGTCTCTGCACATACTAAAACACGCCAAGGAGGTTCGGCCCGATGTGATTTCTAAAACATCTATAATGTTGGGTTTAGGAGAAAATGATGAGCAAGTATATGCAACAATGAAAGGTAAAGAAATTGAAAAGCGAAGACTCTTTTTCATTTAATTTGAGTAATAGCAGGAACCCCATTTTGAAGGCCGTGTTACGCTTCCTCTATAATCCCAGCGAAATTGCCAATAAGAGCAAAGTTCATGATATAACGACGGCATAAAAAGGAAAGGAAGTATGTTTCCTTTTTAAATTTTTATTTATTTGAGAGAGAGCGAGAAAACAGAAGGAGAGTGAAAAAGAGAAGCAGACTCCCCACTGAGTAGAGAACCCCCCCATGCGGGGACCCCAGGACCCCGAGGTCATGACCTGAGCCAAAGGCAGACACTTAACCGACAGCCACCAGCCACCCAGGCACCCAGAAGTGTGTTTTCTTAGAACATTATGGAATGATATGCAGAAATCTCAAGATACGAAATTTGTGTCTCCTTTTATTCTGCATCCTTTAATCAAGTGAAAATAAGATTTTATCCACATCTCTTATATAGTCATTGCCTAGTTATAAGAGACAACCAGGCTTTCACAGGCAGTGACATGATGAAGAAGATGAAGCCAGGCCTTTGAGGAAGAGCTTACTGGTAACATAGTCACATAATATGATTGTGCTTTGGAGTTTGCTGAATCTTAGACTCATAAGCCCATAAGCTTTGTGATTCTTAGGCTTCATAAATTGTAAAAAAAAACAAAACAAAACACTGTTATTAATGAGGTTGCAGTTATTTCTTGGTTCTAGGAGTAACAAGTGCAAATAGTAATGAAAAGTTCCTCTTTGGGGCACCTGGGTGGCTCAGTTGGTTGGACGACTGCCTTTGGCTCAGGTCATGATCCCGGAGGCCCAGGATCGAGCACCGCATCGGGCTCCCTGCTCAGTAGGAGGCCTGTTTCTCCCTCTCTCACTCCCCCTGCTTGTGTTCCCTCTCTCGCTGTGTTTCTCTCTGTCAAATAAATACATAAAATCTTTTAAAAAGAAAAAAAAAAGAAAGAAAAGTTCCTATTTACTAGAGTAAAACTACAGGGGGTTTTTTTTGTTTGTTTTTTTAAAGATTTTATGTATTTATTTGACAGATCATCACAAGTAGGCAGAGAGTCAGGCAGAGAGAGAGGAGGAAGCAGGCTCCCTGCTGAGCAGAGAGCCCAATGTGGGCCTTGATCCCAGGACCCTGAGATCGTGGCCTGAGTTGAAAGCAGAGGCTTTAACCTACTGAGCCACCCAGGCGCCCAAAACTACAGTTTTACTAGAAAGAGTCCGATATGTGAGAAGTCAGATCACATCCTCCAGAATGTACCTTGTAAGTTAGTAGAACTGAATACAGCATGTGTAGTCTCTAATATGAGTGATTTCAGGCCTTTCATATACTGTTCCCTTCATCTTTTCTGCCTAATACACTCCTGTTCGAAACACCCTTCACCCATGTTTGAGCATTTATTCCATAGTATTAGAGTGACTTGTCCTTTCTGTCAGCCCCTCATGACTGTCTTACTTATTCCTATGTTTTCAGTCTGAACTTTCAGTTCAGTTTTCCTATTCTCTGGCACTTTTGAATGGATAGATTTAGTCTTACTCCCCAACATGAGGGGTTTGGGACTGCGTAAAATTCACACTGTTCTGAAGTAAAATTATGCTTGGGGAAATTATGCTTTAATCTATAATTTCATCATAAAATCATGGAGTGCTGGGCGTCCTCAGTCTGTGGAGCATCTGACTTTTGATCTCTGAGTTTGAGTCTCACTTTGGGTGTAGAGATTACTTAAAAATAAAAAAAATGGGGGGCGCCTGGGTGGCTCAGTCATTAAGCCTCTGCCTTGTCTCAGGTCATGATCCTGCATCGGGCTCCCTGCTCAGCGGGAAGCCCACTTCTCCCTCCCTCACTCCCCCTGCTTGTGTTCCCTCTCTCGCTGTGTTTCTCTCTGTCAAATAAATAAATAAAATCTTAAAAAGAAAAAAAACCTGGGGTGCCTGACTGGCCCAGTCTATAGAGCATGCAACTCTCAATCTCAGGATTGGAAGTTTGTGCCCTCTTTTGGGTGTAGAGATTACTTAAAAATAAAATATTTTTTTTAAATAAAAAGTCTTTTTAAAAAATCTGCTAATGTAATGTGTGCCTTTTTTCTCTAGCACTTCGTGACGCCGACGTGGACTGTTTGACCTTAGGACAATACATGCAGCCAACAAAACGCCACCTTAAGGTATTGCAATCTTGAATTGCCGCACCTTCGCTGGTAATTTTAATTAGATCTTTGCGTATTGGTATAACAAAGTCCATTGGTATAACAAAGAAGCTGCTGACTTCCTAGTGTCATGTTTCACGTACATTTCCAAGTCCCAGTTTCCATTTGTCTGCCTAAAGCCAACAGACAGTACTGGCACATTTTTGCTGCCCTGAAAGGTGTGCAACTTAAGTGAATGCACAGAAAAGGACTTAAATAGTTGGAAAACTGCATTTGTTCACACTTGGTCATCTTGTGATTTGTTTTAGAATTACATGAGAGCCAGAGGTGAGGTGAAAAAGAAAAGCCAGTCTTCTTATTTTCTGTATTGAACATTCATTCGTTCAAGAAACTTTTGTCAAGTAGTGACCGTGTGTCAGACACAGGGCTGAGCACAAGAGACAAGACAGGACAAGGAAGTCCGGTCCTCAAGAAGCTGATAGGTTGATTAATTCTCGATTGTACTTGTTAGTCAATGAAGGAGGAATACAGATATATAATCTCTGTAGATGATCTCATCTTTTTCATCTTTCGGATAGTTTATATACTACAAAAATTGATGTTTTCCTTCCTCTCTAATTCCCCGTAATCAAGTGCTGATAGAGGGGCTCAGGAACCAGTAGACAGGTCCTCTGTGAAGAAGGAGAGGAGGAAAGCCTCTGGGCAACTGGATCAATTAGGAAATGAAAACCATCCTGAATGCATGAGCATAGATTTTCTACAGAATCACAATGATGTAGGGAAATTCTAAAATCTATCTGAATGAATTCTCTAAATGTAGGTTGAAGAATACATTACTCCTGAAAAGTTCAAATACTGGGAAAAAGTAGGACATGAACTTGGATTTCATTATACTGCTAGTGGCCCTCTGGTGCGTTCTTCATATAAAGCAGGTAAGTGAGACTGCAGGGGATGGTTTCGCTTAGGCCATAACTTCCCATGTTAAAATTACAACAGTGTGGTTGCCTTTTGAAGGAAAAGTAAGGTTTTTTTTGAACATCCTTAGAACTTTGCTCCATAGAGGACATGCTAAGGAAAAATTTTTCTTAGGGCGCCTGGGTGGCTCAGTTGGTTGAGCGACTGCCTTCGGCTCAGGTCATGATCCCAGAGACCCGGGATCGAGTCCCACATCGGGCTCCCTGCTCAGCGGGAAGCCTGCTTCTCCCTCTCTCACTCCCCCTGCTTGTGTTCCCTCTCTGGTTGTGTTTCTCTCTGTCAAATAAATAAAATCTTAAAAAAAACAAAAAAAAAATTTCTCTTAAACCTGTTTTTTCCGTAAATAAAGAATCCCATCCCCCTTTCCAGCTCAGCCTCTGTGATGAAAGCAGGAGCAATCAGCTTATTCTCTGTGTGGATTTCAATAGTAGGTTATTCAGAAATGACAAATACCAGTTAAGTATATAACATGGTGTTCTAAAAAATGTAAATTCATTTGACAGGCATGCCAGCTGCATCTCTAAATAAACTCCTAATTTCCGATCAGTTTAAATCCTGAAAAGTATCTGTTTGACTGCATTGCTGCATATCCATTAATATCTTTATGGTTTTCTCCCAGAGGCAACAGAAAAAAAAATTGTAAGATTATTTTCCATATAGAAATTGTTACAGTTTTTACTAGCTATACTGCAGTTCTTCACTTTCTAATTTTCCCTCTTATTTTGATCACTAGCTTGAGCTCACTTATGGAAAGAAAAGACTTTTCCAAGGGATAAAAAGTCATGTGATAATGGCCATCAAAAAGTCTATGAAAACATATCTGAAGTCCGAATTTAATCCAAAAAAATGTTTACAGTGTTTTCCCTGTCAGTCTGGGCTTACAAATTATAATTTCTTGAAGAATAAAGTTATTTTTTTGATGGGTCTCAACTACATGATTACTATAAATGATCTTTTAGATGACTGTGTTACATATTGAGTTTAAATCATACATATATTTAAATTAGGCACATATTGTATTGGTAAAAACTAATGTTCATGTATTAGTGATATTCAGTGTGTTCCTATAAAGAAATTCAAGACATTTCAATGAACTAACAACAGCTTATCCTACTTATAAAACCCGAGACTTTGATTCAACACTGACTCACAGGATGTGGGGGGGACTTGGGAAGCTCATAAAGTGATTTATTCTTCTTCAAGCAAGAATTCTGCCAGCAAGCTGAAAACCTTTGTAAAGGATAGAACGAACATCAGCTTTCAGAGTGGTTAGAATAAAGTAAAATCATTTGAAAGGAGTTTTTATTTTGTTTTCTTAAGGAACATTTTTAACATTTATAAGAAAGTGAATCATGAACTTTTTAGTGCTTTTAAAGTTACCTGTAAAAGATCGAATTCTACTATGTATAGCATTAGACTCAGCTGATGGGCTAGGGTCTGATAATGTTGGTTCTACTCCTGCCAGTCTTAGGTAAGGTCTGGAGGAGTGTTGCTAATTCTCCATTACTCGGCTGGGTTGTGAACCTTGGGATTCTTGGTGATTGTGTACAGATACCGTCATTGCAGTTATACTTGGATATTAAGATGACAAAGCAAAGTTTATCAGACTCCTCATAAAACCAGGCCTGCGGTGCTGGGCTCTGCCAATAAGCACTGAGCCGTGCTGGAACAGTGAGAGGCTAAATGGAGCCCTA
Organism: Spilogale gracilis; assembly: GCA_004023965.1. Lineage (NCBI taxonomy): Eukaryota > Metazoa > Chordata > Mammalia > Carnivora > Mephitidae > Spilogale > Spilogale gracilis. Next base: position 39,002 of record PITA01017839.1, read on the forward strand.
ATGACCTGAGAAGGGAATGTGCCCCCTCTAAGCAGCTCCCTTAATGCACAGGCACAACCGAGGGGGTGGGGAGCAAGCCCATTATAAATGAAGAGCTCTTGCCTCCCCGGAGGGGAATAAGCTGACAGGATTCTAGCAGATGAGTCTGCTCAACTGCAAGGAGGTCTGCTTTATAAACATCAGGTCCAGGCTAATAATGTAGCAGAATTGCTCTCTGAAATGAATTGTGCCAACAGCAATACTTCTGTCAGTGATGAAGAATAGATGGTGCACAGAAAGTGGAAGAAAATGTTCAAAAGCACACCCATAGATACAATACAGTCACCTTTACAGTATTGAGTTACTAGAAAGAATAACAGAGACTGTAGTGGTAACAAATTTTTTGTGACCATTGAGGGTAGAGTTTACTTTAAAAAAATAAATAAAGCAGGGTGGCTGGGTGGCTCAGTCACTGGGCATCTGTCTTCAGCTTGGGTCATGCTCCCAGGGTCCTAGGATCAAGCCCCTTATCGGGCTCCCTGCTCGGCAGGAAGCCTGCTTCTCCCTCTCTCACTCCCCCTAATTGTGTTCCCTCTCTAGCTGTGTCTCTCTGTGTCAAATAAATAAATAAAATCTTAAAAAAAGAAAAGAAAAGATAAAGAAAATGGGGCACCCGGCTGGCTCAGTCGGTAGAGTACAATTCTTGATCTCAGGGTTGTGAGTTCAAGCCCCATAGTGGACGTAGAGCTTAACATTAAAAAAATAAATTAATTTTAAAAAGAGAAGGGAAACACTAAAGTGTAATTCTGAAGTTTATGTTAAAGTGATATTAATGTGTTTTCATTTTTCCTAAATAGGTGAATTTTTCCTGAAAAATCTAGTGGCCAAAAGAAAAAAGTCCTCCCAAATATAACAAGACCTTCAAGAACACAGGAATTGTTACTATCCGATTCCAATTGTTAATAGAAGTGGTATCAGAATTCCTGACTTGAGTGGACATACCTCAGTCTCTGTTTTAAGAAACAGGTTGAGGGGAGCCTGGGTGGCTCAGTCGTTAAGCATCTGCCTTTGGTTTAGGTCATGATCCCAGCATCCTGTGATCAAGCCCCACATCCGGCTCCCTGCTCAGCAGGAAGCCTGCTTGTGTTCTCTCTCTCGCTGTGTCTCTGTCAAATAAATAAATAAAATCTTTTAAAAGAGAAAAAAAGAAACACATCGATAGCTATGCACATTTAATTAAATAATTCATTTGTCTTTTAGCCTATCTTCTTTGTTATTAAACAATTGCTTGCTGTGATGTAATCATAAAATACCTTTTTAAGAGTTTTACTGTTAACAGTATAATTAATAAATACATGAAAAACTTCCAGGAAAGCTTCCGAGCCTGTTACCTATACATCGTTGTCACATTTCACTTATGAAAAATGACATACCGTGATGAAACAGCATGGATGGGGGCCATGATCTGTTTCCTTACAGTTTGCATATGTCCCTCACAGAACACCACAGCATCGCTGGACTAATTTAGAAAGGCTTTAAAGTTTGTATGTTGATTCTTTATATTGGGATGACTGCAAAATAGTTTCACATTGGTTACTTGGTTAGGACCCCTGGGAAACCAAGATTGTGTTGATATCAAAGACAGGGAAATACAACCTGAGGAAAGGGTGTTAACCCTCATTTTATAGTAGTTTGCTACATCCTCTTGCACTATCCCATCAATTCCTTCTATTTTTCACCCCACTCTGGTGAGGTGTTTGTATACGATGGTAATAACCTGAAAGAGGATTTTCTTTCCTAGGTACTAGAATTCAACTTCATCTTTTGACTGTAAATCTTGTCCTTCTACTACATTCTTGCAAAGGAAGTTTTTAGATGGCTAAATTGTAAAATATGTAACAGATGGCCAATTCTGTTTTGAATTTTTAAATAGGCAAGCTAATATTTTTTTTATAAAATAATGCATAACTTTGAACACGAGTTACATTTTAATGTAACTTTGGGGAGCCATATATGCTTTCCCTTACTTTCTTTATAGAGCCCAATAAACATTGCTGTGTGAAATTAACCCAACTTGAAACATCTCAGGCAACTGCCCTCCTTAAAATCTGTTTTCAGAGGCACTTGGCTGCTCAGTCAGTGAAGCGCATGACTTGGTCTCAGGGTTGTGGGTTTGGGCCCAAACTTGATGTAGAGACTGCTTAAAAATAGAATCCTTAAATAATTAAAATTTTTAAAAATCTTTCACAGAAAAAATGGATTACTTTTCAGATTCTAATTATATGACATAATCTGGATATTTCCTAATTTTACACAATGTAGATGAATGGTGATGAAACATTTTAGCAGAATAATTTTGTCTTGGGGCACCTGAGTGACTCAGTGAAGCGTCTGCCTTCAGCTCGGGTCATGATCCCAGGATTGATCCTAGGATTGAATCCCAAATTGGGTTTCCTACCTAGCGGGGAGTCTGTCCCTCCACCCTACCCCCTATTTATGATCTCTCTCTCTCCTGGTCTCTATCAAATAAAATCTTTAAAAACAAACAACAGAAAGAACAAAAGTGGAATAACAACTAATAAAAATAAAAGAAGTAGAAAAAGTTCTGGCCTCTGGATTTGTTATTTCTTCACTCCTTATTACATAACTGACCATTATGCCATGACCAGACCATGTGACTGAACACCTGGGGCTTGCCGCATTCAACTGTGATTAACGTGTGTAGAGATACTTTCCCTTGCACAACAGTACGAGAATGGACAGGTCTGAATCTTAAAAAGCCAGGGCAGAGCTTTGACCTTTCTAAACAGTGATGCATTAATAAGCACATTTAAATGCACAGACATGACAGGTGGTCTATATAAAAATTCTTGGTGGAGAGTGCCTGGGTGGCTCAGTGGGTTAAGCCTCTGCCTTGGGCTCGGGTCATGATCTCAGGGTCCTGGGATTGAGGCCCACACCCGGCTGTCTTCTCGGTGAGGAGCCTGCTTCCTCCTCTCTCTCTCTGCCTGCCTCTCTGCCTACTTGTGATCTCGATCTCTGTCAAATAAAATATTTTTTTTAAAAATTCTTGATGGAGCAGGACAAGTTACTGCATCAGTGGTCTCCAATGTATTAAAATTTGGTATGTGCCCGTTTTGGTATATCTGATCTTTTTCATCCTGTAGCAAGCACAAAT
>PITA01017840.1:0-42158 GCA_004023965.1 Spilogale gracilis
AGTCCTCACTGAAGATTAAAGAGAGCTTCAGCTTTCTTATAAGTATCCTACCAAAAGTGGTGTCCATTGACATCACCAATGGACATCTGTGTCTTTTTTTTTTTTTTTAAAGATTTTATTTATTTGACAGGGAGAAACACAGCTAGAGAGGGAACACAAGCAGGGGGAGTGAGAGAGGGAGAAGCAGGCTTCCCGCCGAGCAGGAAGCCCGATGTGGGGCTCGATCCCGGGTCTCCGGGATCATGACCTGAGCCGAAGGCAGTGGCTTAACCAACTGAGCCACCCAGGTGCCGCCGACATCTGTGTCTTCTACTCATCCCTCTTCCCTGCCCCAGCTTTGATAGACCATGCACCAGGTCCTTCTTCCAGTCCCTCTAGCCCAAATCTAAGGAGGGAAAAGTGGACGGGTAGAAATTTAATAGGAAATTAGAATTTTAAAAGTGAAAGCAACCCAAAAATCATGGAATCCAAGATAACAGATTTTAACTAGGCTGTATTCTAAAATAACACTAAGGGGAAAAAATTATCCGTATCTCCTCATAAAACTAATTTCCCTTAGCATCTCAATTTCTGCTTTGTCCTATACCTTGGTCTTTCTCTTCTACACAGCCTCGGTTTATTGTCAATTTATAGTAAATCAGGCTGACTATCTCACATAATATTAGACATTAACTATTTGGGATTTCTTAAACCCAGTCTCCCAGATTTCAATAAAAGGGGTTTTGTCTGTTTCCCCTCAAATCTTCCCATTCACTCTTGGGGAGACAATGTTCGTTTAAAGAACCTAATTTTGGGGGCACCTGGGTGGCTCAGTTGGTTGGGCGACTGCCTTCGGCTCAGGTCATGGTCCCAGAGACCCGGGATCGAGCCCCGCATCGGGCTCCCGGCTCGGCGGGGAAGCCTGCTTCTCCCTCTCTCACTCCCCGTGCTTGTGTTCCCTCTCTGCCTGTGTTTCTCTCTGTCAAGTAAATGAAAATCTTGGGGAAAAAAAAAAAAGATTAAAGAACCTAATTTCGGGTACTTGGGTGGCTCAGCTGGTTAAGCAACTGCCTTTGGCTCAAGTCATGATCCCAGGGTTCTGGGATTGAGCCCCCACATCGGGCTCCCCCTGCTGTGCAGGGAGCCTGCTTCTCCTGCTCCCTCTACCTGCCACTCCCCCTACTTGTGCACTCACTCTCTCTCTCTCTGTGCCAAATAAATAAATAAATAAAATCTTTTAAAAAGTTAAAATAAAGACCCTAACTTAATCTTAGCTAGATACGAACATTAAAACTGGTTCACAAAGTGAACATTAGTGAACACTGAACCTCTTTCAAAGAAGCAACATCACTAAAAATTTTTCACCTTAAGTTTTCCAAAATACCGCATGGGTATATATTTGCTATCAGCAAATTTTGGAATAAGAGCTCATACGTATTTCCTACATCAGTGGTCGACAGTGCAGCCCCCCACTGCACCCCCAGAACACCGAAGTTCTGAGGCTCTTGACAGAGAAGCACTTCCAAGTCCTCACCAGCCTGTCCACCTGGCACACAGGCAGAAGACCAGGCTGTGTACCCCTAAAAAGCACTTGAGGAAAAATGGACTGAGATGTGCGAAGCTAACCCTGAGCTTTGTACACACACTTTTAAACTTCAAACAGCTTACCAGAAAACATGGATCGGTATATTCAAGTAAAACTTGGAAAGAGACTGTAGCCTTCAAAAAGGAAATGGAAGTATGTGCCTGACTCCTCGGGTTCTACATTTCCAGAGGAGAGTTGATAGCTTTCTAGGATTGAGATGGTTGTAAGGCTCAGAGACAGAGTGAGATGTGGCAGCAGCAATCAAATGCCTTTTGTTTACGAGGCACCCACGTGCTTGGGCCCCAGTGCACCCCACGCACAGGCCAGGGCTGCAGAACTCCCTGCAGCTTGGTGCATGACCCACAACTTGGCAACACAAGTGCTGGGAACCCAGGAGCTGCCTGGAAGGCAACTGAGTCATCACAAAACCCAGCTCTGAATGGTATAAATACTTCACAGGCTCATCTGGAGAAGTCCCCATGTTGGTGAGGGCCAGACCACCCCAGTCCGCAAGGGGCAGCTACCTGACTGCCTCCCCATTCTCAGTTCTCACTCAGCAACGCTGCAGAGCACTCTCAAGTTCTTGACAGCACTTTTTTACTGCACTCCCCCCGCCTTCCCCCAGACTTGACCTTAACACCGTGACCAACAATCATGTTCACTTTCGAGCTCAGGAAACCTCACCGAGTGGTCCACAGACTTGCCCAAATTCTAAAGCTGGTACAGAAAAACAGAAACCTGAAGCTGAGTGTTCTTTCCAGGTCTAGGGCCCTGAGCTCTTCCACACTACCCTGAGCTCGTGCAAGGGACAGAGACATCTGCATGACCTTATACATACAGTAATCTCTCTTTGTCAAAAGGTAAAAAGTAGTCACTCTGGGGAAAAAAAAAAAATGAGATTCCAGAAACTGTACACAAGGCACCTATATGCTGGCTGCCAAAAAAAGTGTTCAAATTAGTTAACTATTATATATTCTTTGCAAATATACAGGAGTCTGAGGCACCTGTGTGGCTCAGTCGGTTGAGCATCCAACTCTTGGTTTCAGCTTTGATCACGATCGCAGTCATGAGATCAAGCCCCAGCTAGGGCTCTGCGCTTGACAGGGAATCTGCTTGGGATTCTTTCTCGCCCCTGCTCCTCTCCCAGCTCACAGGAGCATACATGCACATGTGCACTCTCTCTTTCAAATAAATAAATAAATTAAAAAAAAAAACAAATATACAGGACTCCAGCTTTTTAACAAATAGGGGGTAGGAGGGGTTCCTGGCTGGCTCAGTCAATACAGCATGCAACTCTTAATCTCAGGGTTGAGCATTCAAGCACCACGGAGGGCACAGAACTTACTTTAAAAAAAAAAAAAAAAGTGGGTAGGAGAAGATCCTTAAGCCAGCCAGGGCCCCCAACCCACAAGCTAGATGATCTCTAGGTTTCTTTTTTTTTTTTTATTCTTATTTAAAGCTTTTAATTTTTTATAATAATTTTATTTTTTCAATGTTCCAAGATTCATCGTTTAAGCCCCACACTCAGTGCTCCATGAAATACGTGCCCTCGTTAATACCCACCACCAGGCTCCCCCCCCTTCCAAAACCCTCAATTTGTTCTGAGAGTCTAAAATCTCTCTCTCTGATTTACCCCAGTTCACATTTCCTTTCCTTCTCCCACTGTCCTCCATGTTACTCCTTATGCTCCACAAGTAAGTGAAACCATATGATATTTGACTTCCTCTGCTTGGCTTATTTCACTCAGCATACTCTCCTCCAATCCCATCCATGTTGCTACAAAAGTTGGGTATTCATCCTTTCTGATGGATGCATAATATTCCACTGTATATGATGGAACATACCACCTTTGTCCATTCATCTGTTGAAGGGCACCTTGGCTCTTTCCACAGTTTGGTGATTGTGGCCATTGCTGCTATGAACCTTGGGGTACATATGGCCCTTCTTTCCAATACATCTGTATCTTTGAGGTAAATATCCAGTAGTGCAATTGCAGGGTCATAGGATAGCTCTATTTTTAATTTTTTAAGGAATCTCCACACTGTTTTCCAAAGTGGCTGCACCAACTTGCATTCCCACAAACAGTGTAAGAGAATTCCCCTTTCTCCACAGCCTCTCAAACACTTGTTTCCTGTCCTGTTAATTTTGGCCATTCTAACTGGTGTAAGGTGGTATCTCAATGGGGTTTTGATTTGAATTTCTCTGGTGGCTAACGATGATGAACATTTTTTCATATGTCTGTTAGCCATTTGTATGTCTTCATTGGAGAAGTGTCTGTTCATGTCCTCTGCCCATTCTTTGATGTGATCATCTCTTTTTTTGGTTGTTGAGTTTGAGAGTACTTTATAGATCTTGAATATCAGCCCTTTGTCTGTAGTATCATTTGTGAATATCTCCTCCCATTCCATGGTTTGCCTCCTTGTTTTGTTGACTGTTTCCTTTGCAGTGCAGAAGGTTTTTTTTTTTTATTTTGATGAAGTCCCGTTTCTTTTAACTCTGCTGTAATATTTCTGATTGATGGTCTAAAGCTGCACCAGCACTGGCTAATGAGCGCTCAAAACATGGCTAATCTCTGTTGAAGTATTATAAGCATCAATTGTACAATGGTTTTAAAAACTTAGCATGGGGGGAAAAAAAACCAAAATCATACCTATTATATGATAAGATGATATTTTGGATATTTAGGGTTGAATAATGTTATTGAATAATTTCATCTGCTTCACCTTTTAATACAGCTACCAGAAAATTTCAAATTACACATGTGGCTCACATCATATTGCTATTGGACAGTGCTGTTCTAAAGACAGAATTCAGGATCAAAACCATTGCTGCCAGAGACGGAAAACAAAATGGGCCAGGTAGAACCTCTGTAAGGCATTTCCTCCCATCCTCCAGCATTCCAGGCCCTCACCAGCAGGACACAATCCTTCCTCCTTCAGTGGAAACCCACCTTCCCCATAGCCTAGCCCATGTAGTGCCTCCCTCCTTTGAAAAAGAGCAGCCCTTCCTCTCCCCAGCCCCATCAATCTTCCAGAAAGGCTGCCAGCTCTTCTTCCTCCTCCACCACTGGTGCTTCCACTCCAGGGCAGAAGAGACTCAGATTCCCTGCAACATCCCCAGGTCTCTCAGAGACCCAGATGATTGTGTGAAGAAAGTTCCCAGCAGCTCTCCTTCTATTGACCAATGGCTTCCCAACCTTAGAGCCAAGTCCCGTATCAAGGGGGGAGGGAACAAGCAACTTTAGTCTAACCTCCAATACACACATTCCACTGGGTTAGCACATACATTTAAAACATACTCAAAAACATCAACTGAGAAGGCTGAGATAAGAATGAAATTAAGAATTTCAAAATGAATTCTGCTTTTCTTAATCATTTTTGTTTTCACTAAAAATTTCTTTCAGTGACTCTGCCACAGAATGTGCTTTAATTTTTCCTAAATCTTGGTTTAACATTTTGTGGTGGAATCAGGCCTTGGAAATGCCCAAGCACAGTATATTTCAATATTTGGCTTCGGTATCTGCTCTAGCTTAAAAAACGACACCTGACACAAACACATAGATCCAAACAGCAGAACTTTTCCTAAAGTCTTAATTCTCCGATTTCAGTCTCCTACACTAATTACCCAAAGGCTTCTTTACTAAAAGTAGAAACTTTCCATTTTCCCTGTCAGTCAGTTGATCTCACAGACTAACTGGAAAATGTTCCATTTTGACAAAAATCTCCACCAGGTTTGGAACTCTTTGTTTACAAGATTTTAGTTGAAGATTTTCAAGTATAAGGAAAGGAGTTTACAGAACACCCAACTACTATTTTCCCCAATGAAAACGATTTAACAATCGAAGTGTGTCCACACTTACTTTACAGATGTTCACTTTGTAGCACAAGATGGTTAAAAGAAAAAGCTCATTTTCTTATTCATTAACTTATCACCTCTACTTTGCAGATTATGTGCATTCATTTTTTTTTAAGATTTTATTTATTTGACAGAGAGAAACATAGCCAGAGAGGGAACACAAGCAGAGGGGAGTGAGAGAGGGAGAAGCAGGCTTCCCGCCGAGCAGAGAGCCCGATGTGGGACTCGAACCTGGGTCTACAGGATCATGACCTGAGCCAAAGGCAGTCGCTTAACCAACTGAGCCACCCAGGCGCCCCGTGCATTCATTTTTAAAATATCTATGGGATAACAATACTACAGCTAAGTATCATTTAAAAGGCCAAAAGTTTTGAAATGCCTGCGTCTATGAGAAAAATTCCTAATCCACACTCAACATCTCCTTTAGGTAATTTGCTCCCATTAGCTCCTATTGCACCAGAGATTATAAGGATCACTCCCCATGCCACTATGCTATGCTGTGGGATTTTTTTGGCTACTTAAGATGCTGTAATCTACCCACCTACTTAATTGAGATAAACCTCCACCCACAGAGTCACAGAATGCACACTCTTCCCCTGAAATGCCTCGTGGCTCCAAACCCCCTCCTGATCTTTGTGTACGAAGGCACCAGGGGGCAGTCTGTAGCTGGACTATTAAAGTACAGTTCCTATCTCCAGACAGAAGCATCAACAGAATGTCTACTGTTTTCTTGCACCCCAGTGGACTGTCTTACACGGGTGTGGAGTGTGAGCACCTTACTTTGGAAAGTGCTGCTGTTCACATCCACGTGCCAGGTCAGGATTCTCACTGTTACAACCACTTTGAACCTGGCTAATTTTTCTTCTTCTACTAGTGGAACCAACAATAGTGTTCTCCTCCAGGAGGAATCTGGAAGATCAGCATTGCACTCCAAAATCTTTTCCTGGTTCTGGTTGTTCCTGATAGCCCTTGGCTGTACTCTAAGGAATGGGTTCAATTACAGTCACACACTTCCTTCTACTAAATAAACGCTCTTCATCTCTTTGCACCAAGACGACCACTGGCCACCTGAAATCCTCAACTGCTTCCAAATTCCTCATTGCTTTTTTGTTTCCTCCACAATACCTCTCTGAATCCACTACTCCCAAATGGTGCCTGGTAACACTATGGCCCCCAGTGTATGCAGGGTTCATCCATGGTCGTTTGGGGAAAAAACAAATTGTTTTTTCTTTTAACTACTCAGTAAGAGGTTGAAGCACTTTTCCTTCTAAACATTTGGAAAATCTTTTTTTTTTAAGATTTTATTTATTTGACAGAGAGAAACACAGCCAGAGAGGGAACACAAGCACGGGGAGTGAGAGAGGGAGAAGCATGCCTCCCGCCGAGCAGGGAGCCCGATGTGGGACTTGATCCTGGGTCTCCGGAATCATGACCTGAGCCGAAGGCAGTCGCTTAACCAACTGAGCCACCCAGGTGCCCCTGGAGAATCATTTTTTTAACGGAGCAGAGATCTATACTTTGAGCCCAGAGTTTATGAGTCAGTCGAATCACCTGGCCTTCACCCCTATCCTGCTCTACAACACACTGGGCCTCCACAACCAGATACATTTTCCAAACCAGCACTTCCCCTATGTTGCATTTTCAAACTCACTTGCATCTGTTCCCCTAGTGGAATACTCCGGGTAAAGCATGCTCAGCCCAATTTCTCCTTAGATTTCCTCCCCTTTGAGCCTATCAACTACTACACATCCATCCACAGGTAATACCTGTCACCCCAGCCCGAGCTGTTCTCTCCTCCAACTATTCTCATGCTCCATGCTCTGCTTAGAGGACCCTTATCATCTCAATAACGTTTTACCCTGTTTTGTCTCCTCTAATACAGAGCATGGTACAGTGCATATAAATTCAGCCCACCCTAGAAGCTGGATTTATTTTTTATTAAAAACTATAAATTTTGTTTTATAATTATAGCTACATAGTCAGGAACACACATTATCTGGGGTACTTTTAATAAGTGAAAAAAGTGTTTTCTTGGCCAATTGTTAATTATGTCAGAAAGGGAATCAAAGCTGCATCTACAGAAGCAGAGAAGACTCTGGGCTCAATCCCACTGCTTTAACGTACACCTAAGTTCATCTGACGCAGGACTTCCTGCCATAATATTTCCAAGCTGAGACATGGAGCGTTTGCATTGCCATCACCACAGCCAACTGGCCGAGCACACCCTCTAGAACAGAGATTCACCGCCTTTGTGAACTACAAGCTCTCGTGGAGCCCCAAAGAGGCCATGTCCCCATACCTCCCCTAAAGGCACTCACATACACAACAGTGTTAGACTACCTCAGGGAGTGGGGGTGGGGTCCAAAGCCTCGCCAGCCTTGAACCCCAGTACAAGACAGCTGGTTGGTTCATCAAACATCACAGGGCCCACAAGTCAGGTGACAGGCAGGGAGTGCTTCAGCTTTATAGATTCCTTCCTAGAAGCTCACATACATGCCAACCAATATCTAAAAAAAAAAAAAATTTAACTTACCAGTATAGATGTTGGAAATACATACCTACTGTCAATATTGAGGCATAAATTAAGGCATTCTTACCCTTTCTTTTTTTTTTTTTTTTTTTTTAAGATCTTATTTATTTGACAGAGAGAAACACAGCCGGAGAGGGAACACAAGTAGGGGGAGTGAGAGAGGGAGCAGCAGGCTTCCTGCCGAGCAGGGAGCCGGATGTGGGACTCGATCCCAGGTCTCCGGGATCATGACCTGAGCCAAAGGCAGTCGCTTAACCAACTGAGCCACCCAGGCGCCCCCATTCTTACCCTTTCTAAAAGTATTCAGTATCTGCTCATGCTAGGTTACAAAATAATTTGAGCTCCCTGCGCAGTGGTAGCAACCTCCCATCAGTCTGGCCTCACCCAGCTCCAGGCAGAGGAGGAAGCACAGTTCTTCTTCTTGTTGTTCAACTGTCCTTTTCAGAGTAAACCATCACTTTGGCATTCCTAACCCTCCCAGCTTCAACTGGCAACCGAACAAATCCCTGTTTTCCTTTTTAGACTGGAGATCAAAGTCCCTCCTGTGCTTTCTGGCTCTTTTCTCTTTCTCCCTTTTTTCTGTCCTCCTGTTTCAAAACCACACTGAGAAAAGGACATCCTCACCATTCCTGCCCTAGTCAGAACCAAAGTTCATCTTCATTTTCCTTGGCAACCACTCCTAGAGCATCTTCTTTGAAGCACTTTATAAACTGTTTCTATCAAACACACTGAAAACCTAATTAACAAATCCCTGAAAAGGAAGTTCAGGAAAAGGAAAAAAAAAGAAGCTGTAAGAAGAAAGCAAACAGCCCAATGAAAAACATGGGCAAAACAACCAGACCCTTCAAGAAAATATATAGATGGCAAATAAGCAGATGGAAAAAAAAATGCTCAGCATTTTTAATCTAGAAAAGTCCAAATTAAAACCTCAGTGAGCTACTTCTCTACATCTATCAAAATGGCATAAACAAAACCTGACACTACTCAGTGTTGGTAAGAACATGAAGCTACTGGAACTTTCACACACTAAGTGAAAGATACAAAATGGTGTGGCCACCATAAAAAACAGTTTGGCAGCTTCTTAGCAAGTAAGCGTACCCCTTGCCAAAGGAGCCTTGGTCAGCTACCGTCAGAGAGCCGTCTAGTTAGAGAAATAGGCTAGACCCAGGGGAAATGGTAAACACAAGACTGACTGACTACCCACCAGTTCTGTGCAGTGGTGCGGTGGTACGGAGCCCAGGATCACTTCTGAAGCTCAGACAGGTGAGGGCTCAAGGCCTCACTAGCTGTCACTTCGGCAGGTAGGTACCACCAGTACAGTGTTATCCTGGTAAATGTGCTCATATCCTTACAGAGTAGACAGGCAGAGATGCAGTTCTGAGTACCCACCTCCCGAGGAAGCTCTGCCCAGGAACCTTCCCAACAGTTCAGCACTAAAAAGAATACCCCCCTCCAAGGCAGCACACAACCGTGGCCCACACTAGAGCTGGCTCTGTTCCGACTGCTCTGGGTCTCTGCTGCACAGGCATGATGTGGACACTGTCCCTGTTATATGAGCAAGTCTTCAAAACACCTTTCATGTCATGACCATAGTACATGCTCAATAAATGCTGTGTCATCAGAGTTCCTGGGAAGCTCTTGGAGTAAGAAGTTGTATCTCACAGTGCAGGGGAGGTTTTGCCAGATGGAGGTGAGAGGAAGTAAGTGTGGAGCTGAGAAACAGCACAGGGGAATCAAGGGAGGAGACAGTGAGGAAAGTGGTCCCCGGGGTGCAGGAGGCTTCAGGGGAGAACAGAGCAGAACAGGGCTGAGCAAGTAGTGGCTGGGCCCGTATGATGGCGGCCCTTAACAGAGGCTCTAGGTTTGATGGAGAAGGAAATGGCAAGTCATCCTCTGAACTCCCAGAGCACCCGCTGCAAAACCTCTCTTTTTATCACAAGGAAATAATATTGTGTGTGTGTACATGTGTCTGTATGTATGCCTTCTACAGGACTATGAGCTCCTTCACAGCAAACAAAAGGCTCTAGTCCCAACACACACGATGAGGAAGCATTCTCTGGAGCTGGAGTTCACAACACCCACTCCAAGCCTCAGTCCACAGCCATCCTCCCTGTGAATTCCCTCTGACTGACAGGCCCCCTTCTGCTTGCAGATCCTCAGGCACTAAGGATTATGGCCTCTGGTAACCACAACTCAGGATCGCAAACCCAAGCTTAGCCTTCAAGTAACCAGGTTCATTTTCTTCTGTGCCAAAAGATGAAAATTCCATAGATCTGTCTTCTGCTCTACCTGGACTTCACCCACCACTTCCAGACTCCAAAGGCCTGTCCTGTTGGATCTCTTCTCTGAGAATATTCTCCTTGAGAATAGAATGGAATAGAAAAGAATACAGAGTAAAAGAATAGAGTATTTCACATAAAAAACCTCAACTTTAAGCAGCCACAGTCAGCATTCCTTCACTTCAGGATGCCCCTTTCCAAACATATCCCCTCAGGTTTGATACTGACATACTAAACTGATGGTTATCAAATTCCAGCCCAGATTCCTGAAAAAGAAATAATATGGGACCCCATAAAAATGTAATTTCATTCACTCCCTCAATTCAATTTAATTGCCTATGATTATATTATTATACCCCCCTCCACAAACATAACATGCAATTTCTCAATGACTTAGACAAGTCTGGGATTAGAATTGGTCAGCCAAAGATATACTTCCTCTCAATTTCGGTTAGAAAAGATGTTTTACTTGGTGTCCTGATATTTTTGGTAATGCTCTACAGGTTGCCAAGTTTACAGGTGGTCACTGTAAGGGAAGACTCGAAAACGCCTCTATCCAAATTAAAGGATCATAGTTTAAAGCCAGGAAAACAGCACCGTCAAAAGATATCAATTATCTCCATTACTATGAAGGTATACTAATTCAGGAGCATTCACAGCTTTAGAAAATGTGTATCGACGGGGCTTCGACTCTCCCTTGGGACAGCAGTTGTGTTTTTCTTTCTGCCACGGGAACAGAAGCAACAAGTATGTGTCTGCCCTTTTCCTACCCCAAATTACTATCTCTCTCCTCCTCCCTTAAAATAAACAGTTCAATTTTCTCTCAAACTCTAAACGAGAAAAGTGGGACTAGAACACATAAAAGCCAGTTTAACCTCTGCCTATACTCATCAGTACTCTCCATCACATGTTTGTGAGAGCTGAAGAATGCCCACACACTACTACTGGGCAAAATAAAGCAACAGGAGACGGGGTTTAACTACTAGGATGGCAAAGGGCAAGAACACAAAGAGGCATAGCCCAGAACCCAAGCATCCCAGTCAGGGTGCCAAGGAAGAGATACAGGGGGAAAGCTGCCCCAGAGTACGCAGCAGATCCCTCAGGCTCACTGACCATTTAGTTGAAAGAGCCCCCCTCAAAGCAAGGTTTTCACAAGATTTCTCATGCTACAAATGACAAGGGAAAGAATGCATGAATCTCTCCAAAGACCAGACGTCTAGTTATTCAACTGTGATATGAGCTCCCTGCAGCACAAGGAAGTTTATGGATCATCCCCCAAAATATTGGGTTTCTAATTTCTCAGAATGAAAACTCTTTAAAATAAATTACTTCTGGCAAAACAGAGGGTTGAATGTCCAGAGAAAATCTGCCAGTTATCGAACAACTAAAATTGCTGGACAAAATATCCAAACTACAGTTGAGCTGGCAAGAGAGTCAGAGAAGCTCTCAGAAGCTAGAAACAACCAGAGAGCAAGAATCCAGGGAAGAGTTGGCAGCAGAGCAGGAATTTGCCCCGGAAGGGCATCTGCCATTTCTGGGTGCCTCGATTACAGGTTCCAGTGTGCGGCGTGGGGCACAGGAATAAATGTGGTAACCGTATAAGGTAACCGATTCCACGTAAAACCGAACAAATACTTGTAGTAAGTGAACTAAAGAAAACCACCTCACAGCGTGAGGATCCATGGCTGTCTCAGCTAGGGCTTTGGCTGTACACGAAAAACAAGGGTAACAACAAAAATAAGCTCAGGTGAAAATAGCTCATGATGGGTCCACTTTGTGCATGTTTAGAAGTTAACTGAAAAATACCTGAGTGACCAAACGAAGAGCAACTCCAACTGCGGGAGAAGTGGGCCTGGGTGGGTAGTACCTCCAGGAGCTTCTGGAAAGCAAACACAAACGCCCTCTGCAGGGACAGACCTGAAAACTTAGATCCAAGGAATTCTAGACATAAAAAAAACCAGTGAGCATTTCCTCACAATCAGAAACATAAAATACACGAAAAAATAGGACAAATTAGCATGCGTGCATGCGTTCACACACACACAACAAATAGTAGAATCAGTCCAGTAACAACTGCCAATTATGCCACTGGGATATTAAGATACAGGGTGTAGGTATACTTAATATACATAGGGAAGATGTTGAAATCATGACTGACTGATAAAAGATTCCTACAGAGGGATTTTGAAAAACAAATAGAACTTTTAACATTAAAAAAAAAATGAACATTTGAAATGGGGAACCCAACAGCAGGTATAGCCGCGCTCGGTCAAGAACTAGAGAACTGCAAGAAGTGAACCTTAAGGGGTGTCTGGGTGGCTCAGCCAGTTAAGCATCTGCCTTCGGCTCAGGTCATGATCTCAGGGTCCTGGGACTGAGCCCTACATGGTGCTCCCTGCTCAGCAGGGAGTCTGTTTCTCCCTCTTTCTTTCTGCCCCTCCTCCTGCTTATGTGCACTCTCTCTCTCTAATAAATAGTTAAAGTATTTTTTTAAAAAGCCTCAATGCAGCACAGAGACAAAGAAACACAGGAGAGACCAAAATATAGGGAATACAAGGAGAAGGTATAATAGTTGTCTAATCACACTTGTAAAAGGAGGAAGGTGGGAAGAGGCAAGAAGTCAAAGGGGGAAAAAAGGACTAAAAACTTCCCCAAAGTATAAACACGAATGCTCACAGGCAATCCTAATAAATTGGATTTATAATAAAATGAAGCAAGACGGCGCCTGGGTGGCTCAGTAGGTTAAAGCCTCTGCCTTCAGCTCAGGTCATGATCTCAGGGTCCTAGGATCGAGGCCCACATCGGGCTCTCTGCTCGGCAGGGAGCCTGTTTCCTCTGCTCACTCTGTTTGCCTTTCTACCTACTTGTGATCTTTCTCTCTGTCAAATAAATAAATAAAAATATTTTTTAAAAAATCCTTAAAAATAAATAAATAAATAAATAAATAAATAAATAAATAAATAAATAAATAAAGCAAGCAAGCAAGCAAGCAAGCAAGACAAATTCTTAAACTCTAAACAGAAAAGTGACGGCCCATAAAGGAACAAGAGTCAGACTGACCAGCGGCTGATTCACCAACAGTTCATCAGGGCAGCCACAAGCCCGTGGCAAAATGGCTCCCAAATACTGAGAAAAAACTGACCAGTGACCACTGCACACCCAGAAGGATTTGATGGAATAAAAAGGCCCTCACCACAGGAATTTCTAAAAGAGGCACTTTAAGAAAAACTGTCCCAGAGAGAATGTATAAAATGCAAGTAGGAATAAAGAACAAGCCCAAGAAAAGTGGCAAATACGTGTGACGATCAAAAATAAACAAAGAGGGGGCGCCTGGGTGGCTCAGTTGGTTAGGCGACCGCCTTCCGCTCAGGTCATGATCCCGGAGACCCGGGATCGAGCCCCACATCGGGCTCCCTGCTCGGCGGGAAGCCTGCTTCTCCCCCTCTCAGTCCCTCTTGCTTGTGTTCCCTCTCCAGCTGTGTTTCTCTCTGTCAAATAAATAAATAAAATCTTTAAAAAAAAAATAAAATAAAATAAAAAAAAAAATAAACAAAGAGGGGCACCTGGTGGCTCAGTGGGTTAGAGCCTCTGCCTTCGGCTCAGGTCATCATCTCAGGGTCCTGGGATCAAGGCCCACATCAGGCTCTCTGCTCAGCGGGGAGCCTGCTTCCTCCTCTCTCTCTGCCTGCCTCTCTGCCTACTTGTGATCTCTCTCTGTCAAATAAATAAATAAGAAATCTTTTAAAAAATAAACAAAGATTATATAAAGCTACAACAGATTATCTACTTTGTAGAATTCAAGTTTTTTCGTTTTTTTCCTTGAAAACTTGAAAAATAGTAGCAGAGACCTCTGGAGGAAGAAATCGAAGTTTAAGTATATTAAGGCCTTACGTTGTTTGGTAGGGTAAAAATACGGAATACCTCTGTCTTGTTAATTTAAATACACACTGTTTGGAAGTAAACATCTGTGATAACTGGTAAGAACCGGAGTATATCAAGCGAAGTAGTTGGCCGGGAGGGAGGGAGGAATGAGGAAAGGGAGACCCATCAGTCTAAGGGAGCCATTTCCCAGCCTCCCCCAAAAAAGAAAGAAAAAAAATTTTAGTACAAGTAAAATACAAAATGACACAATAAAAATTAGATGACCATACGAGGAAAATATCCAAATAGTTTTATAAGCAAGTTCTACCAAACATCCAATCCTACACAAAGTTTTCAAGAACAGACAGGGAAGGAACACTCTCCAGCTGTTTCTATTATCTAGCATAACCTTAATAACAAAATCTTACCAAAGCAATGTGAGAAAGCAGAATTATATGCCAATCTCACTCATGAATACTGCTGCAAACTGAAAGCAATGACAGGTTTTTAAAAGACATCAGTGAAGTTTATTATACAAATGCAACGTGGTTCCAACATTACTGAGTCTTTTAATCTCCACATTAAAGATAAAAGGAAACCATATGATCAAACCAACAGATCAAACTCAAGACCTGTAACAAATACACTCAACAATCTAGCAATGAAGGAGCTGGTCTTGAATAAAGGTATCTACAAAAAGCCTACAGCAAATGTGGTCACCAATGAAGAAGAGAAATAGGGGACGACACTCACTATCCCTGCTTCTGTTTCACAATGAACTAAACGCCCCAGCCAGTGCCACAAGGTACAAAAATTACAGATGTAAAGATGAGGAAAAGAAAAGCAACACACATGATGTAATTCTCTGTACAAAACTCAGAATAGGTGAACCTGGGTGGCTCAGTCGGTTAAGTGCCCGCCTTAAGCTCAGGTCGTGATCTCAGGGTCCTGGGATGGAGCCCAGTGCTGGGCTCCTTGCTCAGCGGGGAGTGTGCTTCTCCCTCTCCCTCTGCCACTCCCTCTCATTATGCATTCTCACTCTCTCTCAAATGATAAATAATCTTAAAAAAAAAAAAAAACTGTTTATCAATGTACTAGAGTAACTTTAGCGAAGTTTCAGTGCACAGAAAAACAGGAAACCTCATTTCTATAGGAAAGCATGTGCGAAAGATGAAGTTTTAGAAAAGATTCTACTACAATAGCAACCAGGAATATTGGAGCAATCGATCTCATAAAAGATGTGCAAAAATCTTCATGAAAATTATTGGAAAATATTTGAAAACATTAAAGACCTAAATAAAATAAGGGGTTATTACATTTATGGAGAGAAAGAGTATAAAAAAGATACATATTCATATCAAAACTATACACTGGTTCAGTGCAATTTCAATCAAAATGCTAGTTGGGTTTTGCTGGGTTTTTTTAAGTGACAAGCCAATTCTACAATTATGTGGAAACACAGCTAAAAAACTAAGAGGGAGTATTTGCCCACCAAGACTGTGCTACAATTATAGTACTTAAGGTGTTGGCTCAAGGACAGAGACCAATGGACCAGGACTGGAAATCTGGAAAGAGACTCCCATTCTATTTAGAAGTTTGCATATGACACTATAGTATCAGGTTTTGGGACCGGAGGAGTTAGTCAATAAATGGTATGTTTCCCATATGGAAAATAATATCACATCACACTCAATTTCAGATGCATTAAACAAATGTGAAAGGAAAACAAGAATAGAAAACTACCTCAAAAACAATGCATTACAGAAGGATTTTTTTTCTGTTGGGGGTGGAGGGGTGTGCAGAGGGGCAGAGGGGGAGGGAAAGAGAGAATCCTAAGCAATTATCAGGCTCAGCGTGGAGCCCGACTCAGAACTCAATATCACAACCTGAGCTGAAACCAAGAGTCAGATGCTTAACCGCCTGAGACTTCCAGGCACCCCAGGGAAGGGTAGTATTTTTTTAAACAAGACAACATAAAAAAAGAAAAATACTGACCCATTTATCCAAGATGAGTGGTTTTAAGCTTTGACAAGAGCTCACTACAAAAAAGGTATGTCACTCTTCCTTCTAGCCATCCAAAATGCCAAAAGGCAGGCAGGCTAAGGGAAGACGGTGGCCCCTGATCATGCCGTTGCCAAGAAGCAGGAGGACAGGGGTGCCTGGGTGGCTCAGTCGTTAAGCGTCTGCCTTCGGCTCAGGTCAGGGTCTCAGGGTCTTGGGATGGAGCCCCACATTGGGCTCTCTGCTTGGCAGGAAACCTGCTTCTCCCTCTCTTGCTCCCCTTGGTTGTGTTCTCTCTCTCACTGTGTCTCTGTCAAATAAATAAATAAAATCTTAAAAAAAAAAAAAAAAAAGGCAGGAGGACAAGAAGTTGGCCAAACCCATGCGAAAAGGCCTAAGAATTCTGGCATCAGACAGAACATCCAGCCCAAAAGGGACCTCAACCACTTCATCAAGTGGCCTCACCACATCTGGCTACAGTGGCAGACAGATGTTCTCCACAAATGTCTAAAAGTGCCTTCTACAATTAACCAGTTCACATGGGTCTTGTACCGCCTAACAGGCCAGAGACAAAGAGAAGCAGCAGAGATGGTTGGCCTGGACTGAGAAGAAAGCTGCCAGCAAAGGGGATGGCCCCACTAAGAAGCTGCCTGTCCTTCGAGATGGGGTTAACACTGTCACCATCTTGGTGGAAAACAAGCACTGCAGATGACGTGGGTCGTGGTGAACTGACTGTCCTCCTGCCTTCCCTGTGTCGTAAGAGGGGGGTTCCCTGCTACATCATGCAGGGAAAGGTCAGGCTGGAGCGTCTGGTCCGCGCGAAGACAGGACCACTGTCTGTCGCCTTCACACAGGTTGACCTGGTAGACAACGGAGCTCTGGCTGAGCTGGTAGAAGCCATCACGACCAATGACAGGAGGAGATATGCAGTCACTGGAAAGGCAACATCCTGGGCCCAAAGTCAGTGGCTCACATTGCCAAGTTGTGAAAGGCAAAAGCTAAAGAACCGGCCACCCAACTGAAGAGTACGCTGCATTTCTCGTACATAAAATAAATAAAAAGTTCTTTCAGTCAATGTAAAAAGAAAAAAAAAAAAAGGCATTTCACATCGAGTGTACGTCTCGAAATTATAAATCTCATGAGACAAAACTTAATACTGATTTTGTATTCTACTGTGTAAAACTCTTTAAAATGTTTCATGGAAGATTTATATAAAAATACTCATAACAGCACTGTTGGAATAGCCAAACACTGGAAACTCAGATGCCCATCATCAGGAAAAAGGATACACTAACTGTGGTGTATTCATATTATAGGACACCATAAAAAGGAAAAACAAATGAAGTCCCACTATAAATCCTCAGGATCATCCCTGGTTCTCAAAGCATCGTCCTGAGGCCAACGTTAGCATCACCAACAACTTTGTTAACCAAGCAAACTCTTCTCCGCAGACCTACTAAATTAAAAACCAAGGTGGGAACGGCAGGAAGTCAGGTTTTAGAAATCCTGGGGGGGGGGGGGGGGGGTTCCCCTGTGTGGCTCAGTTGGCTGAGTGTCTGACTGTTGATCTTGGTTCATATCTTGATCTCAGAGATATGAGTTCAAGCCCCACACTGGGCTCCATGCTGGGCATGAAGCCTACTTGAAAAAAAATAAAAATTCCTCCCGCTGAATCAGACAGACTTAAGTTTGAGAGCCCCATTATTCGTGAAGATCAGTAACACCGGGGCAAGAAAAGTTAGCCTCAGAAGAATATATATAGATTTACTGAAAAGTGAAAAACTGGCTAACTAAAATAAGTGTTCAGAAGTACGAAAAATAATAAAAGTATTTTAAAAAGGAGAGAATGTTTAATACAAGTTACTTTGTGGGAGAAAGAGGGTAAAGTAGGGAGAAAGGTCATACCAAGAACCTCTGGCAATGACAGTGTTGTATTTCTTCAGTTAAGCAGTGCGTCTGAGATCGTCACTATTGTCCTTAATGTATGTGTCGTTAATTACAGTCTTAGGTATATGACATTGTCTAAAAAGAAATTTTTAAGTACAACTAGAAAAGAGGCAAACTTGAGAACATATAAGAAATTATGCACATAAAGTAGCGTAGCCCATAAGAACTTATTTCTAACAAAAGGCACAGGAAAAATAGAATGCAGAGCAGGTGTTGAATATTTGTAAACCACTGAATGTTTAAATGTTTACAAGGATTCCCAGGCTCCTTCATTCTTCTGTTCCCTTGAATTTTTCCACAATGCATAACTATCCAAGAAGAAAGTTTTATGCAGAGTATAAGAGTTCACAAAATAATTCGGTGCCCACTTTACTATTGCTCCCATCTTTAAACTGAATCTCTTTACCAGACATGAGAGCCACAACCTGACTAAACACACAGTACAGCCTAACGGAAGACAATGCGTTTCAATTCTGGGCTCAAAAAGTATTTCTCTTCTCGAATTTTCCAAAAAGTCTTTCATGGAACTCGATTCAGTTTTGTTTATTTGTCAGGCCTCCTCATCAAGGTTTCTAGTCAGTTAGAAGTGATTTTTTTTTTAGTTGAAGCAAAATAAGGGTGTGTGTGTGTGTGCGCACGCGCGCGTGTGTGTGCGCGCGTGTGTGTGTGTTAGTATTAAGACTGTACAACAAAACCTCTTACAAACCACTCAGGGATTGCCCCCCAAAACTCATTTGTTTTTAATTAATTTTCTCCACCAGCAATGTACTGCTAAAATCACGAGAGAATAAAGCGTTACTCATGTGAATTAACTCTTATCCATGTGCAGCAAGGGGAATCAAGGGATCAGCTTCAGCATCCAAAGAAAGGCAATTATGCACAATGAGCAAAGGAGGTGGCTCGAGGTTGCACTGCCAAGAAATGACATATTCCAGTAGATTCAAACCACCCTCTTCAAATTTTGGCATTCCGTGGTACAAAAATAAAACTAGAGTTCATTGAAAAGCAAAGCTTGCCACCTGCTGCCCAATGGCATAATCGTGAAAGCTCAAATCGTGTCCACATTTCTCAGCTAAAATCCTTTCAGGAATTGATCTGCATGGATGTTTGCATTTTCTATACTCATTCATTAGTTCTGAGTCTTTTCTTAAAGAAAGACTATCGGCCCCCAAGTTTTTAAACAAGACACTATTTCAAACACATTTCATAATCAACTCTAACCAATGTGCTTAAAACCAAAAAAGAAAAAAAAAAAAACCACCGAACCTCCCAACTATTATACATATTGTGTATATATAATAAATCGAGCAAACTGTAGTTGTGTCTATGATGGTATCCAGACCAGGGAAGAATGCCTTTGAAAATGTGCCAGCACTGTTCTGCACTACTAAAGCCTGTCATCATTCTAGAGGATGTGAAATACTAAATCCATTCTTCTCATCTAGGCAGACTTTAAAATGCAAACGTTGGGGTGCCTGGGTGGCTCAGTCCTTAAGCGTCTGCCTTCAGCTCAGGTCATGATCCCAGAGTCCCGGGATCAAGCCCCTCAGCGGGAAGCCTGCTTCTCCCTCTCTCACTACCCATTTGTGTACCCTCTCTAGCTGTGTTTCTCTCTGTCAAATAAAGAACATCTTTAAAAATAATTAAACAAATAAAATAAAATGCAACGTTAATAGTTTAACAGGGATCTGTACACTTACATTACATAATTTTAAGTAGCAATCCAGCGAACCAAAAAGAAAAAACTCACCCATGTCACCATTGCTTTGTCAACTCTAAACATTTAAACATCTAAAAATCTTCATTAATACTGATGAGCATTTCAATCACTTCAATGTCTACTAGTATTCTTCATTTCAATTTAAGAAAATCTGAGCAGTAAAAGCATTTTTAGCCTTTTTCCTTAAAAACAAACCTTCAAGTTTTGTCTCATTTTTTTCAACTCTCTAGATTTGTGTATCCATGCCATCATCCCCTGGAGAAGAACTCAAAACGCTCATAGGAAAAAGTGAAACTCTGAATTTGGGGGAGAAATACCATCGTAGATAAAGATGTCCTGGATCCAGAGACAGAAGGTGTAAAAGCTGTTCCAAGTGCTCTTTTTTTTCTTAAAGATCTTATTTATTTATTTGACAGGGAGAACCACAGCAAGAGAGGGAACACAAGCAGGGGGAGTGGAAGAGGGAGAAGCAGAAGTAGGCTTCCCACGGAGCAGAGAGCCTGATGCGAGGCTCAATCCCAGGACCCTGGGACAATGACCTGAGCCATAGGTAGATGCTTACTAAGCCACCAGGTGTCCCCATGTGCTCTTCTTTCACCCAGCAACCTGGGCAGGGGTGCAGTTCTTGGGACTTTTATGGGAAGCAGCCCCATCACACCACGATGATCGCTCCTGACGTGAAATAGAGCCTGTTCAATGTTCTGGCCAGCAGGAACGTGTCCATATAAAAGAGCACCGAGGCTGGTTGACGTTTCTCAGTCGTCTGGGAACTACTATGAAGCAGACAATAAAAAAATAATTCATTTTCAAGACAGATGGCACCATAATGTCGCATTAGGTCCTAGGGTGTGTTTTCTCCTTAAACACTAGAGGCAGCGTCTCCATACAAAATGAAGCCTGTTCAGCTGCAGCCAGTTAAGCTTTCAGATACTTCCGAAAGTATCTGCTGCTTCTGCAAAATATCACACACACACACACACACACACACACACACACACAGAATGCCTTTTTATCTGGCCTACCCCTTTCTTTAAAAATTTGACAGGAGCAATGAATTCACACACTATTATTGCTGCGTGTTTCTGATCAGGCAAAAATCTCTTTCCCAGCTCTTATTTAATTGCCCACAACTGAAGTCGTTTGGGTTCATAAGGTGTGTTAGGGTTTGGCTCGATCTTCCCGGGCACTATGTCTACAAGTCAGAAATGGTGCCTGGTGTGATGATACAGGGAGCTAATCTTTTGATTAATTAATTTCGGGCCTATTGACTGGACTTGGATGCAACAGGTCAAATACCTGACTTAATGCCAGCGAAGAACACTACACAGGCTTTGTTCTATAAAAGTACAGCTCTCTACTAGAAACACCAAATTACTCATCCTAGAAATAGAAAAGGAAGAAAGAAACAACAGGTACAGGTTATTTGCTGAAATTAAAGAATATTTACTTGAGCCCTAGCACAGTACCTGGCCCCCAGTAAGTACTCGATAAATATATATGAAATTGGAGGTCCCAAATCCTTTCTTTTGGTTTCTTGCCAAAGACTTTCTAGTAAAGCTGGATCAAAAATCCCTATGGTTTTTCCCCCCAAGGCTTTTATTTAAATTCTAGTTAACATACAGTGTAATATTTGTTTCAGGTACAGAATTTAGTGATTCATCACACTGAATGCCTGCTGCTCATCACAAGTGCCCTTCTTAACCCCCAACACCCATTTAGTCCATCCCCCTGCCCACCTCTCCTCCAGCAACCATCAGTGTGATCTCTATAGTAAGAATCTGTTTCTTGACCCATGAAAAAATATTCAACATCACTAGCCATCACGGAAATACAAATCAAAACCACAATGAGACACCACCTTACACCAGTTAGAATGGCAAAAATTAACAAGACAGGAAACAGCAAGTGTTGGCAAGGATGTGCAGCAAGGGGAACCTTCTCACGCTGTTGGTGGGAACGCAAGCTGGTGCAGTCATTCTGGAAAACAGTATGGAGGTTCCTCAAGATGTTAAAAATAGAGCTGCCCTATGACCCAGCAATTGTATTATTTGGTATTTACCCCAAAGATACAGACGTAGTGAAAAGAAGGGGCACATGCACCCCAATGTTCATAGCAGCAATCTCCACAATAGCCAAACTGTGGAATGAGCTGAGATGCCCTTCAACAGACAAATGGATAAAGATGATGTGGCCCATATACACAATGGAGTATTACTCAGCCATCAGAAAGGATGAATACCCACCATTTTCATCAACATGGACGGGACTGGAAGGCATGACACTAAGTGAAGTAAGTCAAGCAAAGAAAGACAATTATTATATGATTTTGCTCACATGTGGAACATAAGAAAAAGCACGGAGGGCCACAGGGGAAAGGAGGGAAAATTGAATGGGAAGAAACCAGAAAGAGAGACAAAGCATGAGAGACTCTGGACTCTGGGAAACGAGCTCTGGGTTACAGAAGGGAGAGGGGTGGGGGGATGGGGCAGCCGCATGACGGGTATTAACGAGGGCATGTGGGGTGATGAGCGCTGGGTGTTATATGCAGCTAATGACACTGAACACTACATCAAAAAACTGATGAGGTACTATATGCCGGCTAACCAAACATAATAATAATAAAGAATAAATCAGAAAAAAAGAGTGTTTCTTGGTGTCTGTAAACAAGGTTCATTTGTTTCTTAAATTCCACATTTGCATGAAATCACATGGTATCTGTTTCTCTAACTGATTTCACTTAGTATAATACTCTCTAGCTCCACCGATGTCATTGCATATGCCCAGATTTCATTCTTTATGGCTGAGTAATATTCCAGTGTGTGTTTGTGTGTACCACATCTTCTTTATCCATTCATCAGTTGAGGGACATTTGGGTTCTTTCCATTATTTGGCTCTTGTTGATAATGCTGCTAGAAACATGGGGTACATGCATCCCTTCAAATTAGAAGAAAATCCTTATGCTTTAATGACCATTCTAAATTAATCTGAATATAAAGGTGGTAAATAAAAGGGGTTTTGTTTTGTTTTGTTTTAGGAGAAGCACAGTATTTCTTCACTGGCTTTTCAAAGTATTTCTGATTTTTGTGGAAGACAATACTAACATTACTCTCAAGTAGCCTGGGGCTGGACAGATTTCTTCCCAGAGCAAATCAAAAACTTTCCTAGCAACCCCTAGGTCTCAACAGCTAAATTAAACAACAAAGTAAGTGAACACTGAAACAAAATTGATGATTTAACATTATACAATAAGTAGTGACATTTGTTTCAGATTTTAATTACTGTTAATTCTTTTTATTACATTATATTCAATAACAACTAATGAGAATACAATCCAACTAGAAACCAGATAATGCAATCCAGGTAGAAAGATGTGTGGAGTCAATCATCAGGGAGGTTGTTAGACACCTGTGTGTGCACACGTGCCCAAGTATCCAAGGCTCAGTTCCAGCAATCAGTAATGATACCATAAACCATGTGGGAGTTGAGTCACCTACTGGAGGGGGAATATTGGCAAGCTGAGCCCTCCTAGTATAGCATGAAAACCACACAGCGGGTGCACAGAGATTTATACTGGAAGGAGCAAAGATAACAAAATATGGCAAGAGCCACAGAGCCAACAAAGCTAAAGGTAGAAAGCCAGAGTCTGAGAACATCTGAAAAAGGTAAAGAAGACCTTCACTTTTCTACAGAGCACAATGAGTGGTCAGCAAATACATTTTGAAGTGTGTTAGTTTAATCAGCACAGAAGGAAAGAGAATCTCCTTCTGATTATAAGTCCATGAACTTGAGTCCAGGGACAGAGTGGAAGAAGAAAAAAGAAAGCCTTCAAAGACAACCCCCCATCTTCCACCCCTAAAGTGGCAAAGATGACATTCTTTGACTTAACATATCTAGAGAGAGAGAGATAAACATTAGACTATACATAACTCCTTAGTTTGCATCTAAAGGAAGGGTTTTCCGGACTGCTAGTCTGTATCCCTTCTATTTTTAGAGAAAACTAGATTCCAGAGGTCACTGCAAGAAGTAGGTGGGCTACTCCTTGAGGCTGGCTCCCTCAAGAACCTTTCTCTCACCTGTACATCAACCACCTGGGTTCTCCTCAAATTTCCACAGTACTAGCCTGACCTGACTCCCCACAAGAATAAATATTTTTCTTCTCCAGGGGCATCTCTCCATTTCTCACAATCCCACTCAAAGGCACTCTCCCCATCTGTCAAAGCCTTCCAGAATCTGTATCTACCCACTCAATCTCATTTCCTACTGTTCTACAATTTCACTGAAATAGATCAATCTTCCACTTGTCCTATAAAAACAAGAGACTTGGGGCACCTGGGTGGCTCAGTTGGTTAAGCGACTGCCTTCGGCTCAGGTCATGATCCCGGAGACGTGGGATCGAGTCCCACATCGGGCTCCCTGCTCGGCGGGAAGCCTGCTTCTCCCTCTCTCACTCCCCCTGCTTGTCTTCCCTCTCTGGCTGTGTTTCTCTGTCAAATAAATAAAATCTATTAAAAAAAAAAACAAAAAAAACAAAAAAACAGAGACTTGTTCCCACCGTATCGTCCATCCTGTCATATCCTTTATATAGAGGCCAGCCTCTCACTGTGGTTTTGATTTCGATTTCCCTGATGCCAAGGGATGTTGAGCACTTTTTCATGTGTCTGCTGGCCATTTGGATATCTTCTTTGCAGAAATGTCTGTTTATGTCTTCTGCCCATTTCTTGATTGGATTATTTCTTCTTTTGGTATAGAATTTTTTAGGTTCTTTATAGATTTTGGATACTAGCCTTTTGATACTAACTCGCACCAGTCAGAATGGCTAAAATTGGGGTGCCTGGGTGGCTCAGTGGTTAAACGTTTGCCTTCAGCTCAGAAAATGATCCCGGAGTCCCAGGATCAAGCCCCACATCAGGCTCCCTGCTTGGCGCGAAGCCTGCTTTTCCCTTTCTCACTCCCCCTGCTTGTGTTCCCTCTCTGCGTTTCTCTATATCAAATAAATAAATAAATAGATAGATAGATAGATAAATAAATAAGAATGGTTAAAATTAACAAGTCAAGAAACAACAGGTATTGACAAGGATGCAGAGAAAGGGGAACCCTCCTACATTGTTGGTGGGAATGCAAGCTGGTGGAGCTACTGTGGAAAACAGTATGGAGGTTCCAGAAAAAGTTGAAAACAGAGCTACCCAATGACCCAGCAATTGCACTAACGGGTATTTTACCCCAAAGACACAAATGCAGTGATCTGAAGGGGCACATGCACCCCAATGTTTATAGCAGCAATGTCCACAATACCCAAACTATGGAAAGAGCCTAGATGTCCATCAACAGATGAATGGATAAGGATGATGTATTTGTAGGCAATGGAATATTATTACACAGCCACCAAAACAAAGAAATCTTGCCATTTGCAATGATGTGGATGGAACTAGAGGGTATTAGGCTAAGTGAAATAAGTCTATCAGAGAAAGACAATTATCGTATGATCTCACTGATATGAGAAATTTGAGAAACAAGACAGAGAATCATAGGGGAAGGGAGGGGGTAAAAATGAAACAAGATGAAACCACAGAGGGAGAAAAACCGTTAAGACCCTCTTAATCTTAGGAAACAAACTGAGGGTTGCTGGAGTGGAGGAGGGTGGGAGGGATGGGATAGCTGGATGATGGACATTGGGGGGAGGTATGTGCGTCGGTGAACACTGTAAATTGTGTACGACTGATGAATCACAAACCTGTACCTTGAAACAAATAAGACATTATATGTTAATAAAATAAAAATTTAAAAAACTAAATGGCAGCCTCTCTTTCACTTTCCAAGTCCTCCAGAGTCTGGTAAGTCTTCCTTTACTCCAGTCCCTACTGATGGCCCCTTCCTTATTTTCCATTAGAATCTGTAACAGCTACTACCTAATTTACCATTCAATAGGTTCTGAGCATTTTTAGCATGTTAGCCTGATCCTCCAACTGGAATGCCTAAGACAGTACTTGGCATATGGTTGGCACTATTTGTTGATAGACTAAATGAAAAAATTATAGTAATTAATGATTGTATTATAGAGGCAGAGAGAATAGAGTTTCTTTCTCCATTATGGTGAACCTGGGATAAGGCATCTGGGTTAGAAATACACTAAGAACTACACAAGCTAAGCCATCTTGAATATTAAGATGGCTCAAATAGTACCTAAAGATTTACGTTTGTGTCCAGCAACAAGCCTCTCACAGGACTGAAGTGTTCTGAAATACATTACCCGAGTCACTGATTGGATTCTTATCCTTCCAGGTGAGTGGAATTTTCAAAAATTCAATTTAAGAAGTTTCTTCCAAACCAGG
The DNA here is from genome assembly GCA_004023965.1 of Spilogale gracilis. Lineage (NCBI taxonomy): Eukaryota > Metazoa > Chordata > Mammalia > Carnivora > Mephitidae > Spilogale > Spilogale gracilis. Next base: position 26,087 of record PITA01017840.1, read on the forward strand.
AAATAAAAAATTCAGTAGGTACTGATAACATTCTTTGCATACAAGCACCCCCCCCCAACTTTGAGAGTTCTTGAAATGTTTCACAAAAAAGGGGGCACCTGGGTGGCTTAGTCAGTTAAGCATCTGCCTTCAGCTTAAGCCACGATCCTAGGGTCCTGGGATGGAGAGCCCCGCAATGGTCTCCCTGCTCAGAGAGGAGTCTGCTTCTCCCTCTGCCCTTCTCCCCACTCATGCTCTCTTTTTCAAACAAAATATTTTTTAAAAAAAACGTTTCACACAGAGATCTGTAATATTTAAAAAGCTCTTACAAATAAAAAAAGAACATTTCTAGAAATTACATAGAAATTCTATGCAAATAGAAATTTAAATGGGATAATGTTAACAGATTATACATATAAGAACACAAAGGGCTGGGGCGCCTGGGTGGCTCAGTTGGTTAAGCGACTGCCTTCAGCTCAGGTCATGATCCTGGAGAGCCGGGATCGAGCCCCGCATCAGGCTGCCTGCTCGGTGGGAAGCCTGCTTCTCCCTCTTTCATTCCCCCTGCTGTGTTCCCTCTCTCACTGTGTTTCTGTCAAATAAATAAACTCTTTAAAAAAAAAAAATCTTTAAAAAAAAAAAAAGAACACCAAGGGCTAATAAACATTTGGAAACTGTTCAACCTCAATAAAAAATTGAGAAAAACAAATTGAAATTCATCTGTGAGCAATGTGATAAAAATCATACTCCACAGGAATATTCAGAACCACTAAGGCTCTACAGATTGTCATTCATTTGATATATCAAAGTCTTATTTGACAGTGACCACACGTACTCTGTTCAAAATATTAAGAATCTGAAATGATCTACTACACACACCATTAACCTATTTATTCTCACATAAAAACCACTACCTCCAAGTAATACAAAGCAACATGACAACAAAGAAAATCAAGGAGATTGCAAAGTGTTTTTACCTTACATAAAACATTCCTAATACACTAAATTCTCCAATTGTTTACATTCACAAGTCACCTTTCAAGACATGAAGGCAATTAAGTTGTGAAACGCTTGCCTCATTCATGGAAATAGTTTTCTGGGTTTTTTGTTTGTTTTTTGTTTTTGTTTTAGGAATTCTGGTTTTTCTCCTTCAAAATAGCTTCATGAAACCAGGAGATAAAGAGGAGCCATAGCAACGGAAGAGGAACAGAAAGGGAAGAGTTTCATGGAGGGCCTAGAAGGTGAATGGCTGCTGTAGTCCCTGAGTGAGGTATGGGAAACAGAAAGTATTTCCTTTCAAATTCCTTTTCGCAGAGTGAAGTGCATCTTAATCATCTCAAAATGTCTGTGCCGTTTTCCTGCTGGAGTTAAGAACATCCTTCCTAGAAATATAATTAGGAAGGATTAGCTGCTGCATAAAGAGGCTTTGAACAAATTAAGGAAGAATGATGTCTCACTTTAGACTCTGTCCATCAAATCTCCAAATACCAGCACTTGGCAAAACACCAACATCCGGCAAAGAATAAAGGCAGTGTGTTTCACAAGCCATAAAAGTGATGCCTATGTCAAGAAAGCTCTAAGATGAAGGGCGCCTGGGTGGCTCAGTTGGGTAAGCATCTGACTCTTGATTTCAGCTCAGGTCATGATCCTAAGGTCGTGGGATCGAGCCCCACGTGGGACTCCCTGAGCCCACTTAGTGCAGAGTCTGCTTGTCCCTCTCCTTCTGCTCCTCCCCCTGGTCGTACTCTACATAGCTCTAATGTGAATAAATAAAATCTTTTAAAAAAAGAAGCCATAAAACGAGAATTTTTTTAAAGTATGTTCTGCAACTATGGGAGGCAGTGCAATTACTTTCTAAGGATCTGAAAACAGCCTCTACATGGGTAACTTACAATAAAGAAGTAACTGTCACATTTTCTTCTTGAGACAGGATACATTTTAGTAAATGAACCTTGATCATTTTGAAAATAACTTTCTGTCAAACAAGATTTTTACTTGAAAATTCATGAAAACACTCAAATTTTTCATTACTCCTCTATCTTATTAACGTCTTGGGTTTCAAAAATACCGTGCAAATTTTTTTCAGAAGCTTTGGATAGCAAAGAGTCCAACAATGGCATATTTAAAAAAAAAAAGCAAAGAGGATGTAGACCAAGAAGTGGTTAGGTTCGAGTCACAGCTCTGTTACTACCCACCCATGTGATTCTGGGCAAGACATTCATCTTTTCACGTTATAAAATTTTATAATCTGTGCTGGATGAAGATGTTGGATGGAAAAAGACTGTACCTAATGCATTCTTATTCCATTTCCCATTACATTCAAACAACTCTCAGAAGGGACAAATAACCAGGATTAATTATTTTCTTAAAAGACTTTATTTTATTTATTTATTATTTATTTATTTATTTGACAGAGAGAGACACAGCGAGAGAGGGAACACGAGCAGGAAGAGTGGGAGAGGGAGAAGCAGACTTCCCGCCAAGCTGGGAGCCCGATATGGGGCTTGATCCCAGGACTCCAGGATCATGACTTGAGCTGAAGGCAGATGCTTAACAACTGAGCCACAGGATTAATTCTTTCTGAAGACACTGATAAAATATTTCTTTGCATTTGGTGAGAGCTACCTCCATGAATCATGTAACCAGAGGAACTCTAAGTGAAAAACGACTTTAGTCTAAGTGGAAAATAACTCTAAATGAAAAATAATTAAGTTCGCCTGCCCCTCCCTGTTTACTTTTGAGAACTGAGCCCAGTCTTTCATCAAGGAGCAAATCAATTAATATTTCAATAAATATTCATGAGGACTAGGAAGTTCAAGTCATAAAATGGATTTTCAGGGTCCATTTCAGTCATTTTCCCAAGAGATTGGCTGCCTGGGCTTAGTGGTCCCTTTTCTGCTTGCTAACATGCCTCCCAGCAGTCACTGGCATTGGAGGAAGTACAGGAGCAAGAAGAACTGACCTTACAAGGTCATGAAAAGATGATCCAGATAACTAAAGAGAGTCTGTAATGGTCAGAGATACCCAGCGAGCGGGTCCTACCATCACCTAGAAGCACCACTGAAGAATGGGGTGCCACGGCTGAACTGCTGCCCCAGAATGTGCCTCCTCTCATTGGTGACTCATTCAACTGGTCTCTTCGGATGACTTTGAGGAAACTGAGGCAGCTTAGCCAATGGGTTCCTCTTTTGCATTCCTGCATGTCCAGACCTCTGGATTCAGAGCCATCATAGAATCACCCACATTTATTCACCGAGGAAGCCTTGTGCCAAGAAGAGTAAATCACATAAACAGAAATGAATGCTATGAAGGGAGGGAATGGGGAAATGGTGTCGTGAGAGCATCTCTGAGGGAGTAACAGAGGTGTCCGGGAATGCTTCTCTGAGAAAATGGAAAGCAGTAAAATGACAGGGTGTTAGCAGGAAAGGGGAGCATGGGGCAGACTGCAAACAGAAAATGTGTCGGGAAGGAGCTGGACAGGGGTAAGGAGCTGCCTGAGACATGGTGACAGGCTGATGCCTGTGCATGACGACAACCAAGGGATAGCGTGCAAGATGAGACTGGGCAGTCTGATGTCCAGGAAGGAGAGAGCTCATCCTTCTCAGAGCACTGGGAAACCACCACAAGCCCTTATGTGGAGCAGGGCAAGACAAGACTTATATTTTGAAAAGATGCCCCCAGTTGTGGACCAGATTTCATACTTGAATAAAACCCCAAGCACCTGGGATACAGGGGACAGTCAGAGCCTTTCCAGCCTACTTATGGGAAAAATCCACCTAACTCTAGTGGGTGTAGGAACATTTTCCAATCCATGATTTAATTTCATCCAATCTTCCCAGTTCCTCCTCCCATCCTGCACAAACACATAAACATCTTGTCCAGAAATAGCAGTCCTATAAAATGACGGACATTTTTTCCTGGATTAGTGAAATCTAGGGTTTCTTTTCTCCGTGGTGTTTAAGTAGACATTCTTTCCTCTTCGAAGTTCCTGCCTCTGGAGCCATGGGCTCCGTTCTTTCTGCTAGGTCATCCCTAACACATTCAAGGAACAGATAAAAAGGCCAGAAACATACTCAACCTTGAAGAACCACAGTGAAAACATTCTAACTCTAAGTATGTCTACCACACATATTAACTTGGTTTTTCATTTCCTTCTTATGCTTACTTTTTATAACATAAGTTGTGCTCATCCCCTCCCTCGCAGAGGACTTACATCTTACAGGTTCTTTATTCTGATCCCAGGCAACACTAGGCAGAGAACAGCCATAAAAGTTTAGTCTTAGAATTTAGTCTACATGTTGCTTGAACATAAACAAACCATTAAGCCAAGGAAAACAAGGAAAGCAGATTTAGTGCAACCCTAGGGGCACCATGGAAGGATTCATGGACAGTATCTATGGAATGCCAGACATATCCAAATGTAGAGAAGGATTTTTACTGTAATCTACGCAACACCCAAAGTCAGGCTCTAAAAATCATTCTCCGGTTTTGGATCAGCCATGCAGGCCAGGACTGAAGCTGATGGGTCCCATGTGTCCACCATGGTGCAATCTGTCCCAATCGCTTATCAGTGGATTCATGTGTGTTTCCACCCCAGTTCCACCAGGAGTTGCAGCAAGTCCTCGGACAACTAATTCATTTCCGGTACACAAATTTATTTCAACACAGAATAATCATACGGGAAATACATTATCAGGCTCAAGGGCCCCAGGTGAATTGTGGAAGGAAGGGACATTCCTAACCCTTTCCCTACTCCTCTCCACGTCTGCCCTCCCCTTTCTAACTCCCCCCTGCTGCAATCAGAACCCCCAAGCCACTTGTCTGGTGTTTGGGGCTGCTGTATGTCAAAAAATGCTTGTTTATGAGTGGTGGTGACTTTTCAATCCCAAGCTCCACAAGGCTAGGTGCATAAGGAGAACCAGGGCCCCTCCTGCTTCCTGGACAGCTCTAGCCTGTTGGTTTTCCCCTCTTCCAACCGCCACGAGTACCTGAGGGTGCTGGTTCCAAGATTTCAAAGAACAGCGGGAGCCACATTTAGGTCTCATTTCTACGTGAAATGCTTAAATCTAACTTTTATCAGAGTCATAAGGTCTGGCTATGTTATTAATTGAAGGGTGCTCTGATGATTATTTACTTTCCTTTGTGATTATGGCTCACTCTTGAATATCAGGGAAAATCACAAAAACAAGACTGAGTCCTTGAGAAAACACTCTGGAAAACAGAATAATGGCTTTAGCATTATTACTGAAATAATTTTACCAAGCCCCTCAAAAATGTCCACATCTAGAATCTGTGAATATGTTAGGGCACATGGCAAAGGGAAATTAAAATTGCAAATGAAATTAAGGCTGTTAATCAGCTGACCTTGAATGATCTCAGGGTCCTGGGATCAAGTCCCACATCTGGCTCTCTGCTCAGCAGGGAGCCTGCTTCCTCCTCTCTCTCTCTGCCTGCCTTTCTGACTACTTGTGATCTCTGTCAAATAAATAAAATGTTTAAAAAAAAAAATCAGCTGACCCTGAGATGGGGAAAGTTATCCTTAATAATTCAGATGAGCCCAGTATAATGACAAGTGTCCTTAAAAGTAGAAGAAGGAAGAGGCAGATGAAAGAGAACTGGGATAGCATAAATACTCAGTAAATATTAGCTATCACTAAAACATCCTGATTTCTAGCAATGAAAACTGGAAAGCAAACTCTATCCTAGCATTTGCCCTTTTTAATTGCACACTTTGAGTTTCCAGTTCCTTAGGTACCTTTCACCAGAACTTAAACCCAGTCGGTTGCTGGTTCTTTCTCTAAACTCCTCGTGGGCAAGCCTTCTTGTGGGACTCAGCGGGGGTACAGACAAGGCAATGCACAAGTGACCTCCCCTTGCCCTGTCTCCCCCACCCTGAACCCACAGATCACTCTTCCTGCCAAGTCCCACTCAGGAGAAAAGGTGCCTGGCTTCCAGTTCCTCAAACACCATCTCGCCTCACCACTTTCCCTAAGTGCCAACAAATAAAATAATGCTGACCAACAGCTGAGAGTAAGATGATCACATGCTCTACAGTGGATCATGAGGTCCTTCCCAAACCTTGACACTGTTACATGCCGTTGGGCTTGTTTTCTGAAGAATTCACAAAGGCTGTCTTCTGGAATTCCCACACATACCTACCTCCACAGCCTTATTCCTAAGAACCAAAAACCAGAAAAACTCCAGACATCCATCAAGAGCGGAATTAGTAATAGACTGTGGTATACTCCCATGACAAAACATTGTCCCTCGCAATGCACCTGTGAACTCCAGCCAGGCACAACCACACAGATGAATTTGACATAACAAGGAGTCGAAAAATACACACTATATGATTCGTTGATAGATATGCTGTTGGAAAACTGGATTTCTGCTTTTAGAAATCAAGACAGCAGCTCCCTTTGGGAAGAATGAGGAGGGCAGATCTAGGCACAATGGGGCTTGTGTGGTTCTGGCATGTTCTACCCTGACGTGTATGATACTTACAGGAGTGTGTTACCGCGTTGGGATAATCGCTAAGCCTAATGCACTTTTGATTTGTGGACTCTATGTATGTAATCTCAATTAAACTTCAATTTTTTAAGTTTAACATATGCACATAAAATGATAAAAGCAACCATTGGTTCCAATTATGAGTTCTCACCCCATCCATATAGTGTCATAAAATGTACACTAAGATCCTTGGAGTGAGTTCCTTTTTGGTCAACTTTCTGCCGTTCTGCCTTTTCTTCCACATCATAAAGGAAGATTAAGACCTTCATCGCACAGACATGGTAAGTAGATCAGATACAAGAGGAATGCAAAGTACTCTGCAAAATGTTCAGGGCTTTGCAAAGGCAAACAACACTATTCCAAGAGAAAAAGGTAACTCCTTGCAATACAGGTAGGTATTCATGAGACAATACTCAGACAAGGATTTAGACCTTATTTTTTTTTCCTCTAGAAAAAAAAAAAAAAACTCAAAAAATGTCTTAAACATTTATCATAGCCCTTCTGCATACCTATGACAATAAAGAGATGAAACACTGTATAGTGAGTGTTCTGATAATGGGGATTAGAGGAAGCAGAGAAAGGAGCCCTGTGGGACAATCAGCAGAGTGAGGGGTAAGGCTCAATACTGAGCAAGGTTTCCCCTCGGCTAAGAGATCATTTGGGGAAACTGCCCATTCAAATACTGACCATTTCCTTGACTTTTTTCTTAAGTTCAGGTAAGATCCCACTCTCAATTATTATGCTACAAAAAGCTTTAAACTTTTCCCCAAAGTTCTAATTGTTGGTGTAGTTTTATAATGAGGTGTTATTCTTACCCCGCTTTTCAGGGTAGCATGAGAAAGTCCAAATAAAGGGAAGGAGCTTACATTCCATTGTTGTTGTTGCTGCTGTTAATTAGGAGAAAATACTGGAAAGAACATTACACTAAGCCCCCCACCCTTGTAAATATCACAGTATATAATTTTCGGGGTTTGGTTTTGTTTTTGTTTTTTTAAGACTCACCACCACAGTGACAGGAAGGTAAGAATGGGGCAGAGATAAAAAGCCAGTGTAGCACCCTCTTCTCCATGGTACAGACATCATTCAGCACTGCCTCCTATCCACTAACCCATGGTAAATGCACAGTATTCAGTTCTCAAGAACCCTGAAAGTGGAACCCATCATCTCAGTGTGGATTCTAAAGGGCCTTGCCTATATTTAGAAAATATCTGGCATACTATGAGCTCACTTGATAAATATAGAATGCATTTGAATTACTCCTGTCTCTTAAAAGAACATTTGCTTATTTGCTTCCTTTCTCTTCACCACATCCCTGGGAAGAAGATAATGAAAAAGAGGGACACTTGATGCCATTAGATAAATGCAGTCCCCCTCACCTGGACCGAGACAGGACAGGATTTTTCCAGGGAAACTAACCACCATCCTCTCGAACATCAGGACACCATAAGATGATGAAAATAGCCATCACCAGAGAAGAAAGAAGATGAGACACATGTGAGCTCTCGAGATAGACTTGACATCCATATCCTGAGTAAAACCAGACTTCCGTCTCAAGCTCCAGGAGAGGGGCCTGGTTCAGCGTCTCCCACAAAAGTGCTTCCTCCTTACACCATAGAGATAACAGCTCCCACTCAGCAAAGCAGCGGTCATGTGCCCCAACCCTCCCTAATGCGAAAAAGACATGAGCAGCTAAAGAATGGCCCTCACAACCTCCACTTGGGTTCCAAGGCCAACGCCTACAACCTTGATCGTGATTAACAAGGACAAAGAAAGACATTTTACACAAGTCCAGACAGTCTCAGTGAGCAACACTGAGGACTCGCAACAAACTCTTATGGGACACTTCAATATATACATGAATAATGATACTGATGGGTGATGAGAAAGTTCTGGAAAGCTCAACAGTTTTGAAGTTTGCTTCTTTGTGGAGTCTCCCCACCATAGCTGGTAAGCATTAACAGCTTACAGAGAGGCCGAGGGACAGACACTGGTGATGCACAGGTGACCAGCAGTGGCAATTCTTCAACAAAGACACTGAGAGTGGCATGCAGAGAACAGCTATACACTACGATCTGAGAGTAACCTGAGGCGTTCATACAGAATTTTCTAAAGTCAAGAAGAAGTTTAATGAATAGGAAGCAGCTGCCAAAATTTGTGTACAGGATGAGGAGGCATCATTTGGTCTTTAGCTCATGGAGTAGTTGTAATGTGGACTGCCAAAACTGGAAAAAGGAACACCATAATAATGAACACCTTCCATGAAAAGCATGAATGAAACTACCATCTACAGCAGTGACTACTGCCAGAATGCCCTGGCCAGGGTCTTTCGAAACCAATACCTGACCACGTGCCCAGCCGCAAACTACTGATACCCACCTGACAGGCTACAGAGAACGATCCCGGCGATTCAGCCACAAAGCTCTGTCAGAGACCATCACCAAGTACCAACCACTTCAAAGACCCTGGAGACAAACCTTCAAAAAGAGCAGGATGGAAAGACCTCCACACACCCTCTTCCTTCCACAGTCCCAAGCTCGGATTATACCTGATCCTCTTTACCTCTGCCTCCCACATTTCATGACATGCCAAGGTTTTCCATTTGCAGGCACTCCTGAGTTCACGCCCTTCCTCTCCACCTGTTACAGAGCCATCCCCAGGGACCTCGCAGGCTAATCCACTGCAGATATTATAGCCAGATTAATTTTCCAAGGCATTAAAAAAAACAAATCAGTCTTCCTCCCACTTGAAATTTTCTTTTAGTTTGTCCTATCATGGTTGTTACTCTTCTTTACAGAAAACACCAAAAATAGAGTTCTGTGAGAAACCTCCAGGGACCCATCATCCAGCTTCAGTAATTATCCCCTCATGGCCAATCTTGTTACCTCTACACCTCAACCCACTGGATAGTTTCAATCAAAGCTCAGACAGCATATGATTTCATCTGCCAATGCGTTAATATAGTCTCCTTACAGAACTATAATGTCTTCATCACAGCCCCCCAAATCATCATCCTTTTCTATCATTAAATTTCTGATCAATGTCAGCATTTTCATGATTTGCCTATATCATCATCATCTTTTGCTTTCATTTATGATTTTTTTAAATCAGGATACATAGTCGAAACACTGTGATTAGTTAGCATGTTTCTTAAGCCTCTTTTAAAGTACAGTTTCCCTCTGTATTCATTTCTTTTTTCCCCACTTTGCTTTGTTGTATCTTTTTGGAACTATTTTGTTAAAATCTTAAGTATCTAACTTGGTTTTCTAACCAATCCTTAAAACCTTTTATTACCACTAATCTACATCTGTATCAAGTTCCATTCAAATCATATCCTAAATGTGGTCTTTTAAAAATATGTCTTAAAATTCTTTGATATTTGTTCCTTCTAACAGAGCAGCTTAATTTCACTCCCTTTGAGGGTGCATCTGACTTAGGGGGAGGAGAACATGGTGGGAGTAAAGGTGTTTCTTTTCAAGCCTGAAGACTACATAGTCTCTGTGGCTTTCTCCTGGCTCTCTCCACTGGGGGATCACCGGCCTCGGAGGAAGCCAGCAGCCATGCTGTGAGGACTCTCGGGCAGTTCTGCAGAGAGCTCCACGCTGAGATGTGAAGCCTCCTGCTACTAGCCACGGGAGTGAGTGGACTCCAGCCCTAGTCTAGCCGCCCCTGCAGACTGCAACCTCATGAGAGACACTGAGCCACAACTCCCCGCTAAGTGCGTCCTGGGTTTCTCACCTATAGAGACCGTCAGAATAAACGTTTACTGCTTTAGGCTGCAGAGTTTTGGGGTGATCTGTTACACAGCGGTGGGTAACTAATACACCATGCCTTCTGTCATCACATCACTGTCATCCCTGGAAATGCCCTTATTATCCAGTTCTTTATGTCCAAACTGACCACCTTTTCCAGTTCACCTTCTCCAGAGCCATCCCTGGACCTCCACCTCCGCAACACTCTAAAATCTGGGAACAGCTGCTCCTTCCCTTGATTTCCTAAAGAACTCCGTATCTGGTCCTAAAACAAGCTAAAACCAATCTGGTCAAAGGTAAAACCAATTCATCTACCCCTCACCTACGTAAAACGTGTGGTTTTAACACTGCGCTTTCACTTAAGTCACTTTTCCTGCAAACATGCCAGGAGCACGCCCTTCTTCAGGGTTCATACTCTCAGTTCCATCAGGCCTTTGCTTAAACGTCATCTTCTCAGGTGGGTTTTTCCTGACACCGGAGCCCTCACGCCATCCCAGCCCACACCCACCCAGCACTGCTGGTCCCTCACTGCAATTTTCACCGCAGCAATTGTCATAATGGTTTAATTATGCCAATTTCAACTATCTCCCACTTTGGAGACCATAAGCTCCAGGAAGACAGGCATTTTGTGTATTCGTTCATTCTGTACCCTGCGTTCATGGTACATAGAATGTGCTCAATAACAGCTTGGGGAATAAATGATCAAGACTGAAGGGCTTCAGATGCCACACGATAACACTAAATACACATTTTGATATTTTAGCTATCTATGTCTACAAGTACCTTAAGAGGGCTTAATCAGGGCACCTGGGTGGCTCAGTGGGTTAAAGCCTCTGCCTTCAGCTAAGGTCATGTTCTCAGGGTCCTGGGATGGAGGCCCACATCAGGCTCTCTGCTGAGCAGGGAGCCTGCTTCCTCCTCTCTCTCTGCCTGCCTCTCTGCCTACTTGTGGTCTCTGTCAAATAAATAAATAAAATCTTAAAAAAAGGGGGGGGGCCTTAATCAATCTCCACCTTCAGTAGATAAAAATAAAACAAAACCCTGAAACTCCCTAAAGTAGGCTATCTTTAAAAAGGCTAACTTGAGAATCGTTACATCTACCAAAAGTGTTCTTTCATATGTGTTCTTGGTGGTTTGATTAAAAAGGGTTTCAGGTGATGAGGTCATTACCTAAAATCATCTGTGGGCAAACTGGGCCCTGCCTTTGGGTCCGCATGAGTTACAGCGCATCGATCATTTCAAAAGTTCCTTAAGCGCAGAACTGGATTCCGTACATCTTAGTATTTCTTGCACTGCCCAGCTAACAGGGCAACCTATAAAAGTTTATTCAGAAATTGTCAGGATTGTTAGTGCCTCAAGCTGTCCCATCTCCTGACCCAAAAGCAAACTGGAGGCACACCCACGGACACACACCCTATAACAGTGTCATGGCAAAAAGTGTCTTCATTCAGCAGATGAAGCCTCTGAAGCAAATTTATCTACTGACTTATTTTTCCAAAGCCATGTTTGAGCTGAAACCTTAGCCCCCTCTTTGACTCACAACATTCTTGTCTAAATTATACGGCTGCTACCAAAAAAAGAAAGAAAAGGTTCCTCCTTTATCTGACTTCTGACATATGGTTCTTACTAACAATCTATATATACACATCACAGAGGGTCAGATTGTAACAGTAGACGGTGATATTCAAGATGAATGATATCGCTTGTAAATTACTTCACAGTTTATGTAAGTAGTGAGGCAAAAAAAAAATAATCGCAATGCACAGTGACCGGCCTCTCGATTGCCAAGGCATAGTTCAACAAGACTTGTTCTTTGTTTTTAAGATTCAGAACAATGCTGGAAGAGAGATGTCTAGCTAGGATATCATCAAAGCTTTGCATCATTTCAGGACACACAATTACATCCATGTTCTGGCCCAAAAAAAGCACCACTATCTTTTAGAGAAAGCAAATCACAGCTCATAGGCCAAAGCTAGCCCACAGCCTGTTTTTGTATGACCCTCAAGCTAAGAATTCTTATACACTTACAGTTTTTTAATGGTTGGGGGGGGGCAAAAGAAGAATATTGGGTGACATGTGAAATTTACATGAAACTCAAATTTCGGTGTCTGTCAATAAGTTTCACTGGATCATGTGTACACACTGTCTGTGGCCACATCTACAACGGCAGAGTTGGGAAGCTACAACAGAAGCCATCGCAAAGGTGAAAATATTTATTACCTGGTGTGAAGAAAAGTTGCTTCAGGGCACACAGGCTGAGTCCTAACTGCCTCTATTTAAACCCTAACATGTGTTAATATTATTCACTTATTAAGTGTGTGACCTTGACCAAATTACATTAACTACTCTGTATCCTCGGTTTCCATATCTGTAAAATGGGGTTCCTCATAGTACTCACCTTATGGGATCACTGTGAGTTGTAAATTAAGAATTCAGACAAAGCACTTCAAAGAGTCCCTGAGAGAGAGTAAGCCACGACCACGCCTTCACCGGAAATACCCATTCTTGTTGGGGGCTGCGGGATGTGTTCTCCGATGGAAATGCTAGCAAAGTGGTTAGATTTCAAACTAGCCCCCCAAATCTGTTTATCATGGTAGAACAGAAGGACAAAAAGAAATGAGAAAAAAAGGAAAGAAAAACAGAATGAAGAGCCGTGAAGAGGGAATAAAAAGAGAGAGGGGAAAAAGTATGAGGACCCCACTCAGCAGAGACAGTAGGTGGCCTACTCAAAGGGGAAGTATAAATTAGGGTAATTTCATCTATGTGAGCAGATTAAATAACTTCTGTGGGCTGCCTGGATACCAATCACCATGTGGAAGCTGTCTCTGGGGGCGGGGGGGGGGGGGGAAGTATTCCAAATTCCCAGCAAGTGACTTACAAATGAACCGCTGGGTCAAGCCCATTTTCAAGTGGAGAACTTCCTGTATTTTACATTCCTAGACAAATGACAAGTGAGAGTTGCAGCACATTCTGCATCTTGTTATCCATGTCAGTAGCTAATTAAAAAGAAACAATGGATGTTAAGGACACTGCGTGGCGAGGAGCTGCTCCTCGGGCTGCTCAGAGGACAGCAGGGACAAGCAGTTTCATCCCGGAGTTCTCAATGTGTGCAGAACGGCACTTACTTCCAAATGCTAAGGGAAAAAAACACGTTGCCGTAAATAGAACACAAGCTCATTCACCAAAAATGGACCTGGGTGGCAACTGGGAGGTAAACATGGTGTTACTAGAAGAGACACTTAACCTGCAATAGAGGTTGAAAAATGCTCTTTCCCAGGCCTCCCGCTCACTTGAATACCTTCTCTGTGCAGAGTGGAGTTCCTGCCATGTCCGTGTATCTTTGCAAACTTCCCTCACTGTTTCTCTTCTTAAGTTATATCAAGACTCTAGACACCTCCCCCTGTCCCGCTAATAAGATTTTTTTTTTTACTCACGACCACATCACAGCCATCTTTGTTATTCCCATCCCACCTTGATTCCCCTAGTCCTCTCTAAGGCTCCCGCTTTTGTTTATGGTCAAGCTTCCCTGCAGAGGCTAAACACACATACCAAATATGTTTAAGAGACTTGATGTGTAAACCTTAAGGAAAGAGAAGACATTATTACCGAAGTGATGTCAGCAAATTGTGCAGGAAAAGCAGAGTGATTGAGAGTAATGCATCCAGGGTAATAATTAAGGTGCTGTGAGAGGAGGTAAGCTGAAAACACTCACTGAGAATGAATCTGCTGGGAGAGTCCTACTGAAGGCTTCGGCTTGAGGGTCAAGGTCATCTGGGCCAAGGGACTGACTCGTGGTAGACTGTCTGCTTTCTTCAGTGAAGTATGCTTTGCTGCTTGCTCAGGAGGCACCCAGGAGGAAGGAGCCCCAAGACTCTGCCCTCCAAAGCCTGGTGACAAGGTATCCTGGGCAGCTGTGGTCTCACAGGCTTTGCCCTTGGTCCCCGGTTTACAGACACAGAGTTGAGGCCGGAGACACATCCCTCCATTCTGGCATGGTGGAACACAGCTTGCTGCAGAAAGACAACAGAAGACATGACTTTGAAGAAAAGCACTGTAGATTTCACAAATTCTTCCAAAGCCTTTGCATTAGCACTAGTATTTTCCCTGAAAAAGTGAAACTGTATTTAAAAAAAAGATGGAGGGGTGCCTGGGTGGCTTGGTTGGTTCAGCTTCCAACTCTTGGTTTTGGCTCAGGTCGTGATCTCAAGGCCGTGAGCTCAAATCCTGCGTCAGGAGCCTGCTTAAGGTTCTCTCTCTCTCTCTCTGTCCCTCCCCGACTACCATTCACACTGTCTCTAAAAAACTCTCTTAAGAAACCCTGATGGCAATGACAATGATGACAATGACAACAGCTAATATTTATTAATGGCTTCTTATGTGCCAGGCACTGTTCTAATGAGGTATCAACAAATTTAATCCCCCGGCAACTGCTGTAAGTAGATGTTTTATTTTGCCTATTTTACTGATGAAGAAACAGACACAGGGGTTATGTAACTTGCCAAAGGTCACACGATTATGAGTAAATAGAAGAGCTGGGAACTGAATCCAAGTAAACTGGATCACTCGTAAGCACTTTATTAGCGTGCCTCTCAGAAATGCATCAGAAACAAAGGAGAAACTTAAGAAAATTCTTTGCCCTTCTTTTTAAACTGTGCTCTGTGACTCAAGTTTGAATTTTAGGTATCCAAATAAGACTCGGCAAAAAAAGAAAAACCCAAGTCCCTTCTCAAGCCCCCAAAAGCATGACACACTTCATCTGGTAGGAGCTATCAGAGCTTGCAGTGCCTGTTTAAGAAATGTAGCCCAACCCACTTTTTTTGTTTTTACAGAAGGATGCACTGAGTGAGAAGCATCTGACATACACTTTCATACTTTTGTTTTTAAGAGCCAGTGCCCTGTACACCATTCCTTATGTTACAATGGAAGGCAACCAAAAAGAAATTAGTTTTTTATCTCCTGTTTGAGAGAGGATGCATGTACTCTGAATCACTGGACTTGTGGCCAGAGTTTTACAGGTGCCAGGGCTATGGGTCATGGGAAAGGTAAGTGGATTTCATCATAGGCAAGATACTAGAGGATTTTAGCGGTTACTGACTTAAAATTTTATTAGGCTGGTGTTACAGGCTGATGGACAGGATTCCTTCGGTTTCTTCATTGTTTGTACAAATGCACTGATTTATGCCAATTGATTTTTTTATCAGCCCACTTGTGACTTCAACTCTTGGTCGTCAGGCAGATCACACTACAAATGTCCCATAAAATTCAATGCCAGATTCAGACCACAGACATTAACAAAATAGATGAGGGATATGAAACAGAGGAGGCTCAGTTATGGAGGAGTCAAATGACCAAGACCTAAAAGCCCTTCGACCTCTGCAGCCTCTATAAAACAGAGAAAATACTTTTCCCATTGTCATACAATATGATTCCTATTAGTTATAACAAATAATGATAAGAAATGACCGTCAAGTGTCAGAATATCAGGCTGACAACTTTTCCGAAAGTGGGAAAGGATTCTTAAAAAGCAAAGAAAAATGCAGCCAACTCCCTTGGTGACCTTGGGGTAAGTTATTTAACCTTGGCCTCTGCACCTGGACATGTTTGAGGGCAAAAGGAGGGCAGTAACTGCTTTTTCTTTTTTTTTTTTTTTTAAAGATTTTATTTATTTGACAGAGAGAAACAGAGCCAGAGAGGGAACACAAGCAGGGGGAGTGAGAGAGGGAGAAGCAGGCTTCCCGCCGAGCAGGGAGCCCGATGTGGGGCTCGATCCCGGGTCTCCGGGATCATGACCTGGGCCGAAGGCAGTCGCTTAACCAACTGAGCCACCCAGGCGC